>JAOXOE010000784.1:2441529-2459274 GCA_028565055.1 Phoeniculus purpureus | reverse complement strand
CAAGGGGCAATGGGTGTGAGCTGGAACAGAGGAGGTTCCACATCAATCTGAGAAGGAACTTCTTCCTGGTGAGGGTGCCAGAGCACTGGAAAGGGCTGCCCAGGTGCGTTTTGGAGTCTCCTTCTCTGGAGGTGTTTAGAAGATCTGTGACTGTGGAACATGGTTTAGTGGGGACCTGGCAGTGATGGGTTAACAGTTGGACTGAATGATCTTAAAGGTCTGTTCACAAACAATTTTGTGATTCTGTGAAAGAAAATTCCAGGAAGGTGTGGAAATAGTTTATTTTATCGTCTTTCAAGTAGTATCCAGACAAAGGGGAAGGAAACCTGTCTGAGTGATGAAACCCTTTATGTAATACATTTTGCAATGGCTTCTGTTGGGTATTGTTTTAACAGAAAGCCATGGCCAACGGGTTTCCCAGGGAGGTTGTGGCTGCCCCATCCCTGAAGGTGTTGAGGACCAGGTTGTCTGGGGCCCTGAGTAACCTGCTCTAGTGAAGGTGTCCCTGCCTGTGCATGGGGGTTAGTACTGGATGATCTTTAAGGTCCTTTCCAACCCTGGCCATTCTATGATTTTAGACTGCTTTTTCTACTCAGACACTCAAGACTCCTTTTCCCACCTTCGCTCAAGAGAACAAGTAGGGACGTAACTTCTAACATTTTTTTCATTATTTAAGAAAGTTCTGGTTTAGCAGATGACACAAAATGTGTTAGCTGCCTACTTGTGCAGAGATGTGCAGTGAACTTCAGTAAGGTGCTATGAGCTGAATTAAATTGTCTGCCAAAAGCAAGCAAACTTTTCTAGACAATCTGTTATTTGGCACACTGCAACCAGTAAAGCCTGTTGCACCATCTGCTCGTTATAAAGTGCATGGTATGTGTTTTATACCATTTCTAAACTTAGCAGTGAGCCAAAGGCAACATTTCTACAGTGGGGATCCCCTATAAAAAATTCTACCTACGGTTCTTGCCCTTTTGGATTCATGTCCAAGATCCTAGGAGATCCCTTTCCCTATAGACATCACCACACTTCCAGATAGGTTCTACACTGTCAGGAGAGCTGTAAGCCAGAGAATCATAGAATCATCACGGCTGGAAAGGATCTCCAGCATCATCAAGTCCAGCCCTCATTCCAACAGCTCCCTAACCTCTACACCATGGCCTCAAGTGCTCCAGCTACTTGGTTTTTAAACACCTGCCCAGGGATGGGGACTCCACCACCTCCCTGGGCAGCCTGGTCCAGTGCCCAACCACTCTCTCAGGAAAGAACTTCTTCCGAAGATCCAATCTAAACCTCCCCTGATGCAGCTTGAGGCCATTTGCCTTCATCCTGTCATTAGTAATTTGGGACAAGAGGCCAGCACCAGCCTCTCTACAACCTCCTTTTAGGCAGCTGCAGAGAGTTTAGGACTAACTCTGCGCTGTTTGGTGCAAAAGGTGCATCGAGCATCCCACAGTGGATCCTGCTAAAGGGTAGCATGAAGCAGTATTTCAGAGAGCCAAACCCCTTCTTGGGGTTGCTTGCAATACTCTGGCCATCCCTACAAGCCTCTTCCCTTTTCTCCTGGGGCTGCTCTGAAACCTCCTGGTTCTGGCACCCTGCACTCGCTTCAGCTGCTTGCTCTCGCTCTCCCCCTGCTTCTCACTTTCACTCCCATTGGTTTCATGTTCCCGTTACCGGGAGGAAAAGCTTTCAAGCTTATCCAGCCCAGCAGCAGGGTTTATCCTGGTTCCACCCACTGGGACTTTCCTAGCTTCCTTCTGCACAGCAGGGGGAAAAAAAAGGCAGCGGGAGGCAATGCGGCACCTCGGGGAGTGCGGGGAGCTCGGGGTTCTCTCCCTGAGCTGGGTTTCTATTGTAGGCGGTGCATTCCTTGGGAGGGAGGGTGTGTGTGTGTCGGTGCCTTCCCACACTCGGAGCAGCTCTTATTTAATGGGGGTCTCCATGCAGGGCAGACGCCAGAAGAGGTTTTGCCATTGTCGGTTCCTAGCGAAGAGCAGCAACAGCTTGAATGGACAGCACTGGTACAGTGTGCGTGGCTGAGGTAACTCTGGAGGAGGAGGTTCCTGGGACCAGCCAAACCTCCACGATGCACCTGAGGGAGGATTTGAGGAGGATACGGTGTGCGGTGCTGCTCTGCCTGCTCTCCGTGCTGGTCCTCATGCTGCCTACTGCCTACCTGCTGATTGGGAACCTCAGAGCCCCCAACTCCTGCTCTGGCCAGGTAAGAGACCATCAGCTGATTTCTGTCCTGCCACACTGTGAGGAGGAGAGTGCAGCACCCCATGTCTTTGTGTTGGGTTTGCTCCATCCTTTATGAGTTTCTGGTATCTCACGGAATGTGAGGAACTTGCTGTCACATTCCTCCTTCCTTACGCAGAGTAATTCTGCCTGGGATAAATCCTGCTGCTCTTTGGTCTTTTGAAGTAACGGTTTCTGTTCCTCTTCTTTTGATTCCACTGGGGTCACAGTACAATGCTCACTTCACAACTTCAATTGACGGGCTGCAGGAAATGCTTTAAAAACCACTAGTTAATGGCAATCAGTGTGTCTCCATTGATTTCAACCACATTTGGCACTAGGGCTCATTTTCCTCCTTCTTCTCTTCCCAGTGTCTGATTCCAACAAACATCTGCTGGCCACACTGCTGTCAGTGAGTCAGTACCCCTCATCCCTCGCTGGGACTCAGCTACAGCTCCCATCTCTCATTAATGCAAACTACAGCAGCGATAACCATTTGTGACAATTAAGGAATGTGGCTTTAAATTCCATATCTCGTTTTTTAGTCCCTATTAAAACTTTGTCTAGATCCAGAGAACCTCTCTGTTCTTCTCCTCTGGCAGACAGCTGATCTCACTTTGCTCCTAGCAGCACAACCCTACTGGTGTGGCTGCCTCTCATGATCTTCTGTGGCACCTTATTCCTTGTGCCAGACTGGTAGAAATCACCCATTTCCACGTCAGACTGTGAATTCAGGAGAAGCACCCCATGCTAGAAGGTTGTATATTTGCACATGATCTGAAGAATAAAGGTTTGGGGTCAGGTCTGAAATAACCCAACTGATCAGCCTGCTTAGGAGCAGCAGAAGAAGCAGAGGTAGAAGTGGCCTCACAGGCAGGTTCCTAACCCAGGGATGTCTAGTGAACACCACACAACACACATCTGCTTGCTCTCAGCTGCGCAGAGACATGCCAGCCCCTGTTTGACCCCAGCTTGCCCCAGTGATGCCAACAGCATCTTCTGTGCTGTCTCTGTGCTCAGCTGAAAGGAGATGCAGCAGCCCTGCTGGTACCTCAGGCTGATAAATCTGGCAATTCCTTGACCCTGTGAACATGTGTGTTACTGCTCTTTAGGGACACGTGGAGCGAGGAGGCTCTCTGGACAGTCTCAGCTGCCTGTTGTTGCACAGAACAGTTCTGTTCTTGAAATGATCTTAGAGTGAGACAATAACTAAATGTTACCCTGTTTGTTTGCACAAACATGTTCCTGGCTCTCGATCCTATTGGCAGAGTTAGCAGAGAAAAGTATTTTGGTGAGAGGGTTTGGCTTCTGAAGAGGAAGTGGACAAAGTAAGCAGTAGCTTTGCTCAAGCCTGGGCTATCCTGGTGTGTATTTCATTGCAACTTCTCTGAGTTGTTAGCGTGTAGTATTCCCACAATGATGTAACGAGGTGATCAGATGAGCTACAGCCTCGCTGAGTCCCAGTGAGGAAGAGAAAAATCATCAGGGCTGGCCCATTGCGCACTGCTTTCATGCCAAGCCTAATGGGTGGAGAGACGAGCTACACTTCAGCTGGATCCTGTGCCTTCTGAACCCTGCTGGGGACTGCCTGTGTCACCAGTGCTGTCCAGTAACAGAGCACAGATGGGTGGATTTCTCTGCTGGTGCAGTTTTCTGTTAATTCCCCAAAGAGCCCTGTCATGGGCTGACCCCAGGCACTCACTCCTACAGCTTGGCACAGCCACAGCTGCTTCACTCCATGGGAACATTTCTGGGCACGAGAACTCTTGGGAAAATGTCTTTTTGCATTTCCATCTGCATTTGAAGTGTTGGAACTGGACAGCTAGAGGAAACCTTCTTATGGGCTTCATTGATATCCTATGAGGACTAGACTGGGACCAGATGTGTGTGTCATTGCTCTCTGTGGCGCTGGATTTGGTGTGCAGATGCCCTGGGCATACTGGGAGTAAGTGGGCAGACCCAAGTTTGCACCAGATGCATATTCGCTTCTGATCCTTGCAGCAGCCAGGCTGGGTGCTCCATGGGAGGAGCCCTCTCATTGCCCCAGGACCAGAGCTCAGTCCACACACGCCAGATTATCACGTTCTAGTGCACTGGGGACAGTCCTGGCAGGAGGCAGGGACTTTGCAGCTGAGCAGGTGAGAAGCAGATGTAGTAAATTCCTGAGCCTGTCCTTCCTGGAGCAAGGAGGAGAAGAGAGCCTGGGAAAGTTTGTGCAATAGGGGTGTGACTCCCTATCTGTCCTGCGGGGTGCGGCAGTTTATTCATCTCTGCTTCTGTGTGGGTGCACATGGTGTCACATTCTGCCTCTGGAGAAATATAAACTCACCTTTTCCTCTGGAAATGTCCCTTTCAGCAAAGAGCTGGGCTAGTTGCATCATTACAGCATCACGTGTGAGCCAATAGTTCTTTCCGTCTCTCTCACTCACGGTGTAATTGGTCTTGCATGGATAATTCAAGTGTGACGATGGTTTCCCTGGACACCTTCCAGGCTCACTACGCTGCTTCCCTTTTGGAAATAGAAATCACTTTCTTTTGTGCTTCAAGACAGAGTGAGGTGAGGCAATGGGGTTCTTTAGTCAGTACCACATAGCCTGTGTGATTAGCAGGAAATCTGTGAAAGGGTCTCGTGGTGCCCTTCCCGAGGAAGGGCCAGCACCGCTGCGCATCCTTCCTCAAAAGGAAGACAAGTTTCAGTCTGAGCATGCTAATCGACCACGGGAATGGCACAGCAGCCAGGTGACCATCCCTGACTACCTTAGCAGTCTCTTCAGCTAGCCCAGGGCAGCAGAGCATCAAGTCCTGTGGCCTGGAGATGATGGCTTATTTTCATCATGTCCTTGGCATGGCAGGACCATGAGCAGCATAAAGAGAAATCCCCAAACCTGCCCAAAGGGTTGCACATGAATCTGTGCCAGAGAAGACCTATAATGAGGAAGGGAACAGCTGCAGCACAAGGAGGGACTTCAAAGCCCCACTAGCAGGTCCACCTGGATCCTGTCCAAAAGGATGAAGCCAGAAAGCTGGCAACAAAATTCAGATAAGGGCTGGTAGAACCCCAAATGGTAAAGAGAACTTGAAGTGTGTTCCTGATCCATGGGGAGGTGGGAATGCCTGCAGAGCAGTGAGCACTGCACCAATGCTCACTGGTGTCTGGGATTCCTCTTCCACAAGCCAGCAGCAGTAAACCCCCTGAGTGGCCACTGCTGCTGGATGCACATGGCGCTCATGGGTGAAGGAGGCTGTGAGCTAATATCAGGGCACACAATCACAACCCACACTACTGTCCATCTGAAAGCCTTCCACTGAGGCCAGTGCCGAGCGGTACAGGACAGGGCTCTACCGAAAAAGCCCTGCCCAGGACATGCAGAATCACGGAATGGTTCAGGTTGGAAGGGACCTCCAAAGGGCATCTAGTTTAACCCTGGATGACATCCTCAATGAGATCAGGTTGCCCAGAGCCTTGTCCGGCCTCCTCTTGAATATCTCCAGGGATGGGACCTCAACTACCTCCCCAGGAAACCTGTTCCAGTGTTCAACCCCCCTCCTGCTAAAGAACTTCTTCCCAACATCCCATATCAATCTGCCCTTCTCTGTGAAACTGAAAACGAATCTCTGGAACTGACAGAAATTGGAGTGTCTGAACTGTGTGTGACCTGCAGAGATGCTGCTTGCAGAACAGCATCTTGTGCTGCAAGTGGAGTGGATGGAGGTGCTGGGGATATTTTGCTTATGAATCTCTGCCTGCAGTGCCAAGCTGTTCTCTGTCAGATAAACCTGGCCCTTCCTGGAGGTGTGAGAGGCAAAGCAGGTGAACAGGGGAAGTTCAGCCCTTCTTTTTAGCTTTGGTAATGTAGGGATATAAATGCAATGGGAGTTTGGACATTGGAATCATAGAATCATAGTGTTGGAAGGGACCACCAAAGGCCATCTGGTCCGACCCTGCTACACCAAGCAGGGCCAGCACTCACCAGATCAGGTTGCCCAGAGCCCCACTCAGCCTGACCTTGAATGGCTGCAGGGATGGGGCCTCCACCACCAATCTGGGCAGCCTGTTCCAGGGATCCCCCACCTCAGATTTAACAGCCTCTTTTTCTCCGCTCCAGCCTCAATCTGCTCTTTTCCAACTTCAGACCATGACCCCTCATTCTATTGTTCCCTGCCCTTGGTATCAAAATATAGAGGAGTCTTGCATAAGAGTCTCCAGGGTAATTAGACCTGGCTGGCTGGTCTGTCACTTGTCTGCAGGATGGGATTGGGATTTTCACCACCACTCAGTCCTCCTTACAGTCTCTCCACAGTAACCAAAGGGAAAATTGAAGCCATGCTGTGAAGTTTTGCAACCCACAGCTAAGCAAGAAAGGAGAATCTCAAAAACCACTAATTGTGTCAATGATCTGTCGATTGTCTCATGCTGCTTAGCTCTCCCTCACCATTTCATCAGCATCCAACATGTGCTATTTACTGATACCAAGCCACTATGTGGCACTGACTAGTGCTAAAATATTGTCTACAGGAGGTTTAGAATTGTACCCCTATCAAACAGCACAATCCTGGGGGAAAATATCTCCTACCTTTGCCAGGCAACAGAATACTTCTGCACCCTACAGCACTCTGCTCTATCTACTGCACCACACTTTCCTTTAGCATCTATGGGTGCAGCCCCTGCACCCAGAGCTTCCATCTGGCCACCTTTGGAGGTTGCATAAAACAATTCTCCCTAGCTTCCAGTCAAACCCGTTCCATTCTTTTCTATAAAGAGGTCAAATCCTTCTGGATATCCTTCCCACTGTCCCATCGGCCCCGTTCGTGTTGCAACATCCGAGTTTATATGAAGTACTTAGGCAGAAGTTGGGCTTTAAATACGCAACTACTGCATGATTTAATGTGGGGCTGTGGTTGATTTGTAGCTCATTGCAGTACTTAGCATCATTAGAAAATG
This sequence comes from Phoeniculus purpureus, assembly GCA_028565055.1. Classification (NCBI taxonomy): domain Eukaryota; kingdom Metazoa; phylum Chordata; class Aves; order Bucerotiformes; family Phoeniculidae; genus Phoeniculus; species Phoeniculus purpureus. Next base: position 2,452,091 of record JAOXOE010000784.1, on the reverse strand, counting down.
TGTCACTCGAGAAAGATGTGGGAAGCATCACCTAAGTAATGGTGTGTACGCACATGCGTCTGGCCAGAACTGGGGGGAGTGTTTGAGGGAAATCCTTCACACCAGGGGAAGGACAAAGTCTCCTGGCATCAGAAATAGTCACATCAAAAATACAGTCATGTTTCGACACCACAGCGAGCAGACAGGACCTTGGAGAAAGTCGTTAGACATGATGAAAGGGGCAGACATCCCACCAAGGGTGAAGCACTGTTTCTGTCTGTCAGCCACACACTGAGCTCTCGCACCACCATCTCTTCTCTCTGACTTCCAAGGCTGGGCTGTGCTGGTGGGAACAAAGGAGACTTTTCGCTGCACTTTCCCGTTTCTGTTTCCAGCAGCTTTTTTAGAGCTTATGGTTTTCCTTAGGAGCACGTGGGTGCTGACTGCTAGCAAAACATCTCTGGGTGTACTAGAGTAGGCAGCAGTCCCCTAGGCCAGACATCCTGACCTCTCCCACAAACATTCTCCTTTCCCTGGCCAGTATAAATCACCTCTTTACTACTTCCTCTGAAGCTGAGACATAGCCTCCAGGAGACAGCTTCAGCATCTCTCAGTGCTAATACTACTTCAGCCTGTTTATTAAACATCACACACCAAACCTGTAGCTGCAAGCTGATCCGTGGCAGTTTACTATGTGAATTTATTGAAGCTGTCCATAAACCACAGCAAACACACCCACTCCTGTCAAACACGCTGCAGCAAGGCTTCCTGACAGCCCTCACAGCCGGCCCTCAGCTGCGTAACCCGGGCTGTCTGCTCTGTGCACCCACACTGCTGGCACAGACCTGCACTAAATGTGCCCTGGAGAAAGCATAGAGGATGTTCTTCACACCCCAGGGAGGGAGGCTCCTCACACTCCTGGTTCAATCCAGCATCACCATCCTCCAACTGGACCAGTACTGCTTTGCAGGCTGCCACAGGATGACTTGCACTGGCGACAAGCCGCTGCTCATGGCCAAGTGTGATTCAGAGCGAACAGCCCTGGTAGGCAGAAAGCAGCTCCCCTTTGAACTGCTCAACCTAAACATCAGAACCTCTTGGCAGCTCAAAGGCTGAGACCTGATGAGTCCTGGGACAGGGAAGAATCACTCCCACAGCTCTGCTTGTTGTGCACAGAATGAGGGACAGGAGAGGCTCCAGCAGCAGAGCCGTTCCAGCAGTGCTAGAAGGAGTGGCCATCCCAAAAGAGGGTTAGCGATGGCTAATTCACACTAGCCACTCTCTCACTTCTAGCAAGGGTTTGTCCTGTATCTGAACAAGCCTGGAGGTGAACACAACCACCACCACAGGAGCCCAGGTCCCATTCCTGGCACTTTTTCAGAGACGCAGGTGGTCTTAAACAAACAGCAGAAAACTCTTGCAATGGAGCAAAGCCTTGTTGGGGCTTGTCCTGTGTCATAAAAGCTCTGGCTGAACTCTATTACTGCAGCACGTTCCATTAGCTGGGATAATACAACGTAAACCCTCTGCAGAGGCCCTGGAGCCTGAGCTAACTGTGATAAATTTCTCCTGCAGGTCACAGAAGAGAGGGGCTCTCGCTTTCTGAAGCAGCGGGCAGTACAACCTGGTAAGTCTGCCAGTCCTTACCCCCATCCTAAACACCTCTGTTTGCTGAGGTTTTGCCATCGCTGCTGCAGCCACTGCTGCTGCTGCCAGGTGCCTCCTACCTGCTCTCCGTCATCACAGTCCTCCCCAGCCAAACAAGCCAGGGCAGCCAGAGTCAAGCTGGGTGATGAGATGCAGGGAGATAGCTGTGGCTGTAGCGAAAGCACAGACATATCTAACCACAGGGCTGTGCAAAGTGAGTAGTGCAGGCACAGACCTCCTCCACAGCTCTTGGGGATGGGTATAACTCTGAACACATGAAAGCACTGAGCAGCAGCCACCCTCCAGCCAGTTAAGACACGGCCACAGCGCACCTAGTCCACCCTACACACCTGGCAAGCTCAGTCATTTGCAAAGGGATTTTATTACCTCAACAGTGTCAATAAAAAATCACTGCAAGTAACTCCTGATCCAAACTCGAGCAGAAAAGGGAAAGGGCTGCCCAGGCTCCCTCAGCAGCATCAATCAGCACTCACATCTCATGGACTTCAACAGCAGCAAACGTCCTTATACACTTTTTTTTTTTCCTTTCTCTCTCTCCCCTCAGTTACAGAAACACTTCCCAGTGCAGAAAAGCCAAGAGCTCACCTGACAGGTAATGCGGCTTCAAACCCGAAGCGTTTCCCGTGGGTGTCGCAGCGGATGTGGCAGTGCAGTTATCTTGGTTGATCTGGGTCTGATAGGATCAGGTGCTGCAGGAAACATGGGGAAAATAATCAGCAGCTTCACTTTGTTGGCCACAACAGGTTTCCGGCAGCCTGTGCTTGTAGAAAAGGGCCTGTGAAGGAGGGAGGTAACAGAAATTGTTCTTCTTGCCACTTTGCCAAACTGTTTCATTGGATGAGAAAATGAGTTTCAATTGAATGAGACACGGAATGAGTTTCAAGAGTTTCAGCTCTTGTAACTGAACTGAACACTGAAGTAGGTACCAGGCACTGAAGTAGGTGCCTGGTGTCTTAGTGATCTGCTGAATCCTCTAGGAAAAAGTAGGGAAGGAGCCCAAGGGGGCAGTGAGAAGCAGTAAAAAATCCATTTTGGAGCAAAACCATGCAAAATAGGAGCAGCTTTAGAGCCCTTCTTTCTCTGCAAGGTGTACCTTGAGCCACACACACCATCGAACAGCCTCCTGGTTTAGGTGAGGCCATCCCTGGCTCACACTGGAGAAAGCAAAGGGAGAGTTATGCCCATCTGAACCCCTCCAAGCCCTTATCTTGTGAGAGGAAGGTGTCATCCCAAGGCACAGTGGCAGGGTGGGCAGCTTCTAAGGAGCTGCCAGTATTTTCCAGGCGACCAACTGTCCACCTCAGCCTTGAGGGTGGAGCTGCCAGCACACCAGGGACCCTCTCCTGAGCCCTTCCCTACCGTCTCACCTGGAAAATTTAGGCAAGACCAGAGAAAAAGAGGAGGTTCATGGCTGGTTGCCATGTGGATGGAGCTGAGTACTGAAAGGCTCTCTGGCTGCTCTGGTCTAAGTCAGTCTATGCCTCTCAAACCCACATCTCACTAGACGCTTCTCCAACGCCCTGTATGTTGTCCCAGGGGAGCACTTCAGTCACTTGAAGCATGCAAGAAGTGACAGGATGAATTCACACGTGAATTCGAGCCCAATCAGTATGCCAGGGCTGATTTCTCTCCCAGCAGAGTTTACTTTTCCTAATCCACAAGCTCCTGCCTAATGCTCATCTTTGCTCCAACCTCCTTTGCACGCAGTTGCCAGAGCTCCAAAACTGACCTGCCCTTGTTCAAAGCCACATTTTTGCTGAAGTGCAGGTTTGCAGGAGCAAAAGGACCATATCTGCTGTGCATGACTCTCAGATTCTCTTGATTCCCCTCCATGGCAGAGAAACCCAGAGGCTCCCAGTGCAGCTGACTTACAAGAGCAACTGCAGCACAGCTCTGCTGGTGGGAATTTCCCTGCCTCCCACAAAAGTCCATTTGCTGCAGGGAATTTTCTTCAAATTTCCTCAGGCCCTTCATTTGCAAAAATTCCTTCTCTGCCATCCTGAGCAGTATCCCCATCCCTTTCAACCTGATGTTTTGGGCCAGTCACTCTTGGCTCTAACAAGGAGCATGGAAAGGAAAAAGCTAAGGGCATCTCATTGCTCTTTCAGTGCAAAAGGCTACACTGGGGCTGCTGTGCTACAGCAGGGATCCTAGTTTCCATGAAATTCTCTGTGACCTTTTTTTAGCCCAAATGTGGTTTTGGAGCTGTACCCCGTGGCAATGATTTCCCCAGAGTGGCAGGGCAGCGCAGGCAGAACATGTTTCCTGTTACTTTAAACTCGCTGCATAATCAGTTCTTGGATGGTGCCCTGGCCTTCTGCAAAACCACAACTCATGGCAAGTGAAGGTGGGAGACTACAGACTCTCACTCGTGAGAAATCTCTTCCAGATGTCTATTCTCTTCGCCTTTCTCTAGTTTTAGGCACTTAGATGGTGAAGGTGAGAGCAGAGGAATGAGAAGCAGCCACAGTGCTTCCATGGGCAGGCACCTCTGAACTAGCTCTAGCAGAGTGACTCAGTGTTTTGGCCTCTCTTCCTCTATGATGGATTTTCCACCTGCTCTTAACTGGCCTCAAGATCTCCTCTCCCAGGATGGCTGTTGCTAGTGAAGAACAGCACAATCCATGTCAACACTTAGCCAGGATTTTCTCCATCCCCATTCTCTCCTGGCACTGACAGTGCCGTGCCATCAGCTCCTCTCTGACTTATGTGGTTGCTCTTTGGGTCAGGATGCAGACCACTGTGTTCTTGTCACCAGCCTGTGGCACCGCTGGGTGAACAAAGTTGAGTAACTGGCTCGTGCTTCTGGTGCTGCAGTGTTGCTCCCCACTACATCTGGGTAGAACATCATTTCTGGTTTCACTTAACTGTTGAAAGTAGTGACCTTTCAAGGGCAGTTACTGAACTCGTAGGGCACAACCCTGAGCAGAGACCCTGCAGCCAGGGCACTTTGCAGGATGCACTGTGCAAGGGCTATAGGGCAGCAGGAGACTTGGGCTCTCAAGTCTCACGGAGGAGTCTGGCCTTAAGAGTTCAGTGCCAGGCTCTCACACCACCAAGGGCTAAGATGTGTAGAAACATTCCATGTGGTACACAATGGACCCAAAAACTACCAAGCAGCAGAGATGCTCCAGCAAGGGACTAAACCAAAAGGGGTTTGGGGGGAAGAAGTCAATACACACGTAAGAGATGCCAAAACATCATCATGGATGGGAAAGCTGAAGGAGCTGTAGCAATGAATCCCTAACTAAAAGCGAGTTTTATCTACTAGCAGAAAGGAAGGGATTTATTTGCTAGCCTCCTATGCAGATACACAGACGCACAGATCATTAAGGGTTGTACATTGGCGGGACATGCGGCTCCATATATCTATGAAATAAATAAATGACAAGCTGTTACTAGAAAAGTACAACTGTTACTAGAAAAGGAGCTGTACTGTTCTCAAAAGCACTTGAACATGCGTTTTTCTCTTGACCTGCATTTAAAATATGGGAAAAATTAGTGAACTTGAACGCAGAGAGCATCAATATAGTGAGCTTTAACCTAAAAGGGAGGTTATAGCTGTAAAATTTAGAGTTGCCTAATTCTCAAGGTTATGAAATCTTGTACTTCATCTGAGATGCCTGGTAGTTATAAAAAACATTGGAGGGCTGAGTGTCATTGACTTCTCATATGCGTCATTCGAGATGGAAAAGAGTATTTCACATGTAGCTTCTCTTCAATTTTCCCCCTAAATTCCCAGGATGGAACAAAAAAATATCTCAGGCTGCTTTCTGGAAAAACTCAGATCTTCTCTGATCCTTCCCAGCTCTAACAAGGTTTCGTCTCTATCAGCTGATCGCTGAGAGGTGTCACTCCATGCTCTTGTAAACCTTAGAGTGACCCAAATAACCGCCCTAGGTTTGCCAGGACTCAGACCAGTCCCCAGACACCCAATGGCCGGATGAGGGTGAAGGCAGAGCAGGAGCACTTTCACTTTCTTTTAGCTGTCTCTCTCAGCTGTATCAGGCAAAGCTCCATCAGCTCTAAGCCCCATAGTCCTTACAATACGTCTATGATTTAGCTTGGCTTGCTGTCACAACCTCTGTCCATCGTTCTCCCCCCCAGAAACCCTCTCTTCACGAACTTTGTGTCCTGGGGAATGACCAGAAATATCTGATACTTCAGCAGCACTGACAGGCTGACTGAGAACAGACCAGAGCAGCCACTGTGTGTGGCTCCTCGGGAAATACGCAAGAAATTCCCCCCCTAACACTTTCTTGTCTCCTCACACACTATTTATTGCTAGAAGAGAGAGGGGAAATGGATGCCCCTGACAGCTGAGCACATCAGCTTTTCTGAATCTCATTTCTCCCAGGATAAACCTAATGGGAATGTCAAAGCTTCCCCATACCTGCATGCCTTTTCCCTCCCTGCCCAGGCAGACACCCCCTTCCCCAAATACTGAACCAAAATCAACTTTAAGCATTAATTCAAGCTCATGGAAAAAGTCTCATTTCCTGGAAATCTGTGACTTCAGTCTTTCTCAGTGTTTAACACGGACTTTCCAGGTCCGTTTTAATACCTGGCTGAATCTTAATGGGTTTTATCCTCTTCCTTTTCACTCTCTCAGCTGCTGTTTGGCAAGGGCAGGTTTAAGTGCAGTCAGGAAAGAGCAGCGAGAAGCCTTTGGCTTCTCTGTATGAAAATGAGTAAGGGCAGGGGCTTGTTCTGGTTGTTCTGTAAGAGAAATTAAATGGTGGGGGAAAGGTAAAGGGAATAGGGCAGCAGTTCCTTGATGCTTCCCCAAGAGCAGGGGAGCATCCTCAGCCTGGATCAGCCTGGTGCTGGGGTCTGAGTCAGAGCCCTGCTAACCACAAGACTGGGAAAAAGTCTGAAGCAAAGCTGAGGCTAAAAAAATGATACAGAGATTGTTTTAAATAGAATGTGTTGCTTTGGAATGGGGTCTTTTGAACCAAATGGGGTTTCTTCTGGGTTTTTGATAAAATCCAGTGACACTGGTAAGTTCCAGGCAGCTCTACAGCAAGAGATTTCACTGTAAGAAAAACCTGAGCCAAGGTCTCGCAGACCCTGATGTTCTTCTGATACAAGCTGGCAGGAAGAGAAGCTGAAGTGTCTCCGTGTTTGGTGATGGCTCATGCTCAGCACTGTGAAAGTCCTTCAAGCAGAGTAGTGTTTGTCTAAGAAACACATCAACAACCCATCGCTGCTGAAGGAAATGATCCTTTAGCATTTCTCACTATTGCCCTGAACCATCAGGTCCCACATGATACCCATGGGTACCATTGCCCCAGCAAGGCTTCCCTTGAGGACAAGGGATTTACTCTAAATCATAGACTGTCTCAGGTTGGAAAGGACCTTAGAGATCATCTGCTCCAACCTTCCTGCCATGGGCAGGGACAAACTGTGGGGTATAGCAGTCTCTATTGCTCCACAGCGCCATGAGGCTGAGCTGTGAGGAAGGACTGTCTCATCCTTCGGGACATCCAGTCACACCCTCAGGCAGCCTGCGCTGGCCAATGCCTTCCAAAAGCACCCTTGGCTTTCGGTTTTGATTACTCAGATCCGGACACCCTATGGACGCCCTCCGAAACCATCGCCGGACAGTTGGCCGGCAGCCAACCCACCTCAGTTTTCAAGCTGTGAAATGAGAACATTTTCCTCACCCTTTTTAAATGGTTTGCCCTTTGGAACAGTGGCCTCACGTTACACTCTGCTGCACATCCTGGGCTCGAGCAGATTAACCCACCTCTTCTCCCTTTCTCTTCCTCCCGCAGTGAAGAAACAAGATCTCACCAACACCGTGGGGAACCACCTGCCCATCCTGCAGTGGGAAGACGAGCGAGGCCTGGCCTTCACCAAGAACAACCTGAGCTATTCCAGAAACGCACTGGTGATACCTGTGTCCGGGGACTACTATGTCTATGCTCAGGTCACTTTCCGAGGGCCCATTGAAAATTACAGCAAAACAAATTCTGTCACTGAGATCATCACCAAAGTCACTGACAGTTACCCCGAGCCCACCCAGCTGCTGATGGGCACCAAGACCCTCAGTGAAAATGGAAACAGCTGGTTCCAGCCCATTTATCTGGGTGCTGTGGTCTCCTTAGAAGTAGGAGACAAGCTAATGGTCAATGTGAGTGACATCAAGCTGGTGGATTACACTAAAGAGCACAAAACCTTCTTTGGTGCCTTTTTACTCTAGGGCCCTGACAGCAGCTGGTGGGGGCTGCCCTGTAGGGCCCCGGAGTGACCTCAGTAGACCTTGGCTTTGTAGGTGCATGTCGGGGGTGTGATCTCTGTGCTGTTATCCTTCTTCTGTACTATCACTCCCCTGCAGCTCCTACAGCCTTAAGTGAAGGGTTAGGGAAAGCTAAAGCTTAAAACAACCAAGAAAAAAAATCCAAAGACCAAAATAACAACAAAAGTCTAGAAAAATGGAAGTCAGATTGGAGGAAAGAAGTATTTTTGAAAGCAAAACCTGAGAGCTCTCCAAACCGTTGTAAGCTAGGGAGGAACAGCTTCTACCTGTAGGTAGGAATATTGCAGCCAGGCTGCATCACTACTTCCACCTGCAGAGTTGTTTCTTCAACCCAGAAAAATGTTCTGAACTTTCTCCAGCACTTCCAGTATAGTTTTGCATGACCCTTCTTCAGATTCTCGGTTCTCAAAGGTAATTCCTTTTCATCATTTCTGTACAAATAGACGTGCTCAGTATTTTGCACTAACATCCAGCTCAGTTTAATCATTAACTGCTTAATTAATCCCGTCTGATTTCCCTGTAAAGTAAATTAAAATGATATCGTGCGTTTTGCAGAAGCTACTTGAAATTTCTTTCCCCACCCCCTTACCCCACCCCCCGAAATAGGTGATAAATATTTTAGCGGTTGTAACAACCTCAGAAAAACTTGACATAGAATTTCTGGAGAACGCATGCAAACACTTTCTGTTGAAGCATGAAAGTGGAACCTCCCGGCTAGGTCCTAACATTAGGAAAAGAGGAAAGACGAGGCAGAGACACACAGCAAAATTTCCCACACTTTTTAAACCAGCCGCTGAAATTCTGAGCAAAAACCTCTGCAGTATTTTGCTTTCCACTCTGTTTAATGTAGACCGAGCGCAGCTAAAGAAATCCCTGCCTGGGTGCTCCCCCTTGCAACCACTACCAACGCTGCAGCAGTCCCCCAGCCACAAGGGACTCCCCAGCCTTTCCCTGAATGAAGCAAACAACCAGTAGTCCCCACACAAGGTCAAAAGATCCGAAGTCATCATCACAGCCAGTGCAGAGCTCAGCAATGTTTAGCTTCCCACCGAGTACTATTTTCCTAGATCTTACTGTCTCCCCCAGTGAGAGCAGCACTGCCGTGGCTCAGGTCATGTTCTCATCACACTCTTATCTGCAAGGAGGTCTCACCCCTGAGCACCTACCACCCAGTCATGCTGTGATGACCAGCCTTCACTCTCTGCCATCTCTTCCCGCCTCGCCTCACCTCACTGGATTTCCTCCATCATCCATTCCTTGGCCAGGAGCCACAGCAAGGCATGACTTCCCAGTGAACATTTTCACTGGAAGCCACGGTGGGGCCCAGCAGCACAGTGTCAGTGTCAGGCAGGCACTGAGGCTGAGGACTGTGCAGCAGCAGGGACAAGGAGCTCAAGAGCTCAAATGGGTCAAGAAGTTCACTGCTGAAGACAGCCCAGCTACAAAAGACCACCTGTGATACCACAGCCCAACCAGCAGTGAGACCAGGCTGCTTAGACCACAGTGAGTGTCTTCCAAGCAAGAGACAATTTACTGCTCTATAAAAGTCTGATTGAGCTGAAGAGGAGAAGTCAGAGATGAGTTGCAGAGCATAGAGAAAGGCCAAGGCAGGTACCCAACCTGCCTTGAAGAGAGGAGGGGAACACAGTAAGAGGCAGGAGATCCAGGCAACACCAGGATCTTTGCCTCTTCACGGCCATCCTTTCTTTGACTTGTCCTTCCTTTTCCCCACATCCACAGCTCAGCCGTCCTCTTGATCCCTCCCCCTTTCCCATGGGCACCTTCCTGCCTGCTTGGCTCTGTCTATTAGGTGGGTGCAAGGACCCCTCTTCATCCAGATCCAGTGTTCTGCATGCAGCTTCTCTTACAATCACCCCAGTGCACAGAGAAAACCAGCATCAGAAAATAGGTTAGGATGGCAGACACTAAAGGCATCTGGCTAGCAGGAGCAAACACTGCTGGCCAAAACATGGTCTTATGTCTTTAACAGCTGGATTCACCTCCATCTGCAAGTTCTTACTCTTGCATTTCCTCTATGTGTTTCTCCTTTTCTTTTCCTCTGGCTAAGCAGTTATTCTTCACGTGTCTGCTCATATGCAACCTCCCTTCTTTAATTCTCAGGAAGGGTGTCTGGTCATTCAATGCCTCAGCAGAGTCATTCTTACTGTTCAGAAACCCACCACCATCACCTGAGAAAAATCATGAAATCTCATGCTTTTGGCTGTTCAAGGTAGAGTCATCCTCTGGGAAACCTTATCATAGCTCAGCTTTTCTACGATAGTCTTTCAACACCACACACTGAAACCTTCTGAGCTTCTGATCCCTTACCTGTATGCCCAGAATAGCACCTGAACTCAGCAAGGCATGGAATTTGCATCTCTTGCAGACCACTGTGTAAAGCTCTTCAGGTGACCAGTGCACAAATCAACATGGTAAATCCCAAAAAGAGATGATGTCCAGGACACAGGATAGCAGCTGCTTCTCCCAGGCAACTAGCGACAAGATGAGAGGGCAGGGCCTGAAGCTGCCAAGGGAGGGTTAGGTCGGGTGTTAGGAAACCCTTCCTCAGGGAAAGAGTGATCAGAGCCTGGAATGGACTGCCCAGGGCAGTGGTGGAGTCCCCATCCCTGGAGGTGTTGAAGGACAGCCTGGC
>JAOXOE010000784.1:2335183-2441429 GCA_028565055.1 Phoeniculus purpureus | reverse complement strand
AGTTCCGGGGGAAAGTCCTCTTAAAGCAACAGGATGTTTTCTTCATAAAAGCACAAACCTGTAAGTCTGAAAATTCTGGTAATTTTCAAACCACAACAGGCAGCCAGCTTATTCATGAGGATGTTGTGGGGGACAGTGTCAAAGGCCTTACTTAAGTCCAGGTAGACTACATTGACAGGCTTTCCCTCATCCACTAAGCAGGCCACCTTATCATGAAACGAGATCAAGTTTGTCAAGCAGGATGTGCCTCTCATGAACTCATTCTGACTGGGCCTGATCACCTGGTTGACCTTTTAATTGCTCCACCATGGCTCTCGAGATGATCTGTTCCATAACCTTCCCTGGCACCGAGATGAGACTAACAGGCCTGTTGTTGCTAGGATCCTCTTTCCAGCCCTTCTTGAAGATTGACGTCACATCTGCCAGCCTCCAGTCCGTTGTGACAACCCCAGTTAACCAAGATTGGAGAGTGGCTTGGCAACCACATTTGCCAGCTCCCTCAGCACTCATAGATTTATGAGCATCCAGCTCATGAAGTAGGTCATGGGCTGGATGAGCTCAGAGGGCTTCTCCAGCCTCAAAAGTTCTGTGATCCTGTGACTCGGTAATATTTAAGAACCCAAATATTACTTATGGCTTCAGACAAAAGTATTTTATCTCATTCTTGGTGATAGGTGAACCCAGGTGTCAGCAAGGAGGGAGGAAGAGAATCTACATCAACTTCTGCCATGGTGTGGTATCTCCAAGTGCCCGCTCAGCTGATCAGAGGATGGATGGCTCCCTCACTCTCCCACATCCCACTAAATCCACCCTGGAGACCAGTATACACTGGTATGGTTGCAGTGATGCCCATGACAGGCAAAAACACAACCATAGCTTTTAGAGAGAAGGCAAACCGATGCTTCTAAATTGTTCCAGGTCATGTGAACAGGCAGTTTTAGTTTCAGTTCATAAGATAACCGACTGAAAATCTGAAACCAGAAAGTAATTCAAGAGAAGCAGAAGAGTGGGCAGCTCATAAAGGAGAAATCAAGGCACAGCAGCAAACCCTCCCACAGCAAAACAAAAAAAAACAGGAAGTGAAGAACCAGCACAGCTGCAACAAGAATTCTTTCCCAAAATCAGAATAAGAGACACAACAGCTAGAGATGAGGAAATATGAACAAATATTGTCTGAGAGTGACACAAGATGCAGACTGAGATGTAGAGAGAAGGAGTTGAGACACCAAAAAGAGGTTCTCTGCATTCACCAGAACCAAGGGGGGAAGAAAAGGAAACACTGAGAGCCACACGCCATTCTACCATATTAGATACTCTAGTTGTTTCAGTGGTCAGAGAACAAAAGAACATAGATCTCAGCAGCTGGTGAGCCCTTGAAGTGCTGACTTGCACATTCACCCGCTGATGTGCATCTGGAGAAGATGCAGGGCACAGGGATCTTTGCTTTGTGGGCAAATTATCTCAACACACTGTTCCTTCAGAGGTTGCCGTCATTGCCCAGCCAAGAATAATCAGCACAGCCAGGCCAGACGATGGCTCCCATGTCACTCAAATGACTAACATCCAGTAAGAGATGAAGTTCACCCCGAGGGATCTCCTCCTTTGGCTCTGCTGCAGGTATTTGCTCAGAGTGCCTGGGGATGAGCCAAGCAGGGCTGGCTTCACTGCCACCCGCCTGCCCTTGCTCCATGTGGGACAAACCAATCTACCATTTCACACTGGGGCTCTTAAAAGCCCCCAGTCCTCATGAAATCCTCATGACAATGGCTGGGCACTTGCCACGTCATGGTTATTGATTTCTGAGTTGCACTGGTATCTCACTTCCCTCTCAGCAAAGGCATCACCTTCCAAGGGCTGGGAAAGGCAGAGTTTTGGGGGTGTTTTGCCATAAAAGGCTTGCAGACACTTCTCTCCCTCCTCAGGCTTGCAAACACCAGGATCAGCTATTAGGAAACACACTTTTTGCAATGACTGAGTCCAGGCTGGAGAGGAAGTGCTGGCTGGGCCAGTGACATGGGGCTGGCAGCAGAAATGAACACCAGGCCACAGCAAAGAAGTCATCAAGGTCCAAAGAGTCATTCCCACCTAATGAACTTTTGATTCAACAGTAATCCCCACCATTGATGCCACGAACAAAACATCCAGGTGAAAAAGACGCCAGCTCTTGCTCCAGAGCAGCTTTTCTGTCCTGTTATCCACAGCCACAATTTAGTGCCATCTCCTCAGCTCCTGCACCCTCAAATGCACCCTCAGTAAATTTGCAGACTACATGAAATTAAGCAGGAATGCTGATCTAGTTGAGAGCAGGGAGTTGCTGCAGAGGGATTTAGACAGGCTGAAGCAACGAGCTGAGTCCAATGGGATGAGGTTTAACAAAGCCAAGTCCTGGGTCATGCACTTTGGTCACAACAACCCCCAGCAGCTACAGGCTGGGGGAAGAGTGGCTGGAGAGCTGCCTGGTGGAAAAGGACCTGGGGAGTGTTGGTTGACAGCTGGGTGAACAGGAGCCAGCAGGGTGCCCAGATGGACAAGAAGGGCATCTTGGCCTGGATCAGGAAGGGTGTCAGCAGCAGGAGTACGGAGGTGATCCTGATCCTGTACTCCGCACTTGTGAGACCGCACCTTGAGTACTGGGTCCAGTTTTGGGCGCCACAGTATCAGAAGCACATTGAGGTGCTGGAGCAAGGCCAGAGAAGGGCAGTGAGGCTGGGGAGAGGGCTGTAAAACAGGCCCTATGGAGAAGAGCTGAGGGAACTGGGGTTATTTAGTTTAGAGAAGAGGAGGCTGAGAGACCTTATTGCTCTCTACAGCTATAAGGAGGTTGTAGTGAGGCTGGTGCTGGTTTCGTCTCCCAAATTACTAATGACTGGATGAGGGGAAATGGCCTCAAGTTGCATCAGGGGAGGTTCAGATTGGATCTTAGGAAGTTCTTTCCTGAGAGAGTGGTTGGGCACTGGAACAGGCTGCCCAGGCGGTGATGGGGTCATCATCCCTGGGGTGTTTAAAAAATTTGTAGCTAGAGCACTTGAGACCATGGTCTAGAGATTAGAGAGATGTTGGGCGAAGGGCTGGACTTGATGATCCTGGAGGTCCTTTCCAGACATGATGATTCTATGATTCTGTGTACACCAAGAGGTCTCCATCCCTGCATGTTGGACCTCAGGACAAAAGCCTTGTTTGAACTTGCTGGCATTCTGCTGATGCCTTGGATCCTCTTCATGCCAGCAAGGTTTCCCTGCACAGCCCATCTGCCTGCTTTTGTTCCACAGCACTTAATTAAACAGTAGCAGCACCACATCTACAGCAGCACATTTTGCCTCCTGCCCTGCCTTGCAGCAAGGTTGGTTAAGCAACCTCAGCTGAGGCAAAGGCTGAATTGCTCCAGAGCTGTGGCTGCATCAGCTGGTATATCAGCACCCTGGGTGCTAGCTGTCACCCTCCCTTCCTTCTGAACTGGACCAGACCCTCAACTTCATCTTGCCCAGCTGATTTCCTCCTAAGCAAGCAGGCGCTCAAAGACTTGGGTGACTGTGGAGCTAAGCTGAGGGACTGACAGAAGAGCAGGTGTGGTGATGCTGAGGGTAAAATACACCAACAAAATAAGGAAAATAGGGGACGTTCAGCCATGTCCACACCATTCCTTGTCACAGTTTTAGTTTCACTCACACTAAAGGTATCTTCTGGACCATTTTCAGAACCCACAGGTCATAGAGGAGCCTGCAGCAGAGATGTTCTGAGATGGAATCAGACCAAGGTCTGGAGATGAGGTCACTTGTTAAATCCATGTACTCATGTTCTGTGGTCGTGGGCAGTATCAGAGGTTTTAGTGGCTGACTGGTTGTCTACGGCCCTGGGATCAATTTGACAACTAAATTTTTAGAGGTGCTTGCACTTCCTCCAGCAGCCTGATAGAACCTCCAGAGCGCTAAGCAATTATGCCCATAATTTGCTGCTTACAAGGGGCCTGAGCTGTTCTGAAAGCCCAGCCCAGATTAAGGGTTTCAAATACTAGAAAACCTGTCCCTGAGCTCTTAATCCAGTTTACAGGCTCATCACAAATGGAGCTGAGCCATTCTTGGCTCAGCCAACTTGGCAAAAGCCATCTTTCTTCACTCTATCAGTACAAACCGCACCCAAAGCTCACACCACCCGGTCTAGATCAGAGCATAATAAAAACCCCTAACAGCCTGTCTCCAAGACTGGGGGAAGCGGTGGTATCAGGGCAAATCACAAAGGAGCAGGACCAACACCACAAGTCACTTCTCAGGTTGCTCTATGGGACACACATCTGGATGGGAACGGAACGCTTCCTCAGCTCCCAGTGGAGATAAGCCTGCTTGTGCCAAAGAACCACCTTCTGCAGCCTCATCAAAACCAGCAGGCTGTGCCTTGATACCCTCAGTTCCTGCAAAGACCTTTTCCTCTCTGTGAAGCAAGGCATGGGGGAAGGAACTCAATTCTCTTCTTACAGGAGCACTGCTCTTCCTCTGTTTATCCAGAGTGGGAAGAAAACAACAGGTCTCCTTCACCAGCCAACTTACTGCCCAGCTGTGAGTCCAAAGTGAAATCCATTCAGCTGCAGATCTAGAAGACTTCCCCTTCACAGCTAGTCCTCAATGAGCCAGCCTGGATCTGCTCTTGATCATCCACAACAATAAACCACCCTTTATCTATGATTGCACTTGGTTAAGATTCTGGCTAATGATGTATGAGATAAGACAGGGCTCTGCTGACGCAATCTGAGTTGTGCTGCTCAGCAAAACAGTTTGGAGTAGAAAAAACAGCTGAAATGGGTTTTCACTGTTAAAAATCAGCTCTTCTGAGTAGTGTATGCACAGGGGCAGAGGCACTGCTGGAGAGCAGGACAGATTTGTGGAGTCTCACACCTCAGCAACGGAAGTGTGAGATAGAATCGTAGAGTTGGAAGAGACCTCCAAAGGGCATCCAGTCCAATCCCCCTACAACAATCAGGGCCACCACTCGCCAGACCAGATTGCCCACAGCCCCATCCAGCCTGACCTTGAATGGTCAGGGATGGGGCCTCCACCACCTCTCTAGGCAGCCTGCTCCAGGGATCCCCCATCCACAGATTCAAGAACTTTTTCCTCCTGTCCAGCCTCAATCTGCCCTTTTCCAGCTTCAAACCATGACCACTCGTCCTATCCTTCCCTGCATTTGGGAACAGTCTTCCTCAGCCTTCTGATAGTCCCTTTCAGGGATTGGAAGGTTGCTATCCCCACAGAAGGACCTGAGATGTGTCTGCTGCAAATAGATAGGATGAGGGCCATGGGAGAGCTCCATGGGCACCTCATCAGGAGCAAGCAGAGAGTGGAGATGTACTCCCAGCCTTGGAGATCTCAGGTGGTGCCAGATGTGCAAGACATGCCCAACATGACAACCTCTCCTCTACGGCCTCTCACCAAATGTCTTTTCTTTTTCCCTTAGCACCATCTAGAGGGACCCATCTGCAAACCCAAGGCCTGGGTTCCACTGGCCAAGGCAACACCCAGCTGGGGTGGGAGTGAGGGGAAACCAAAGATTGACAGCAACATCTCAAGGAGCAGCAGCTCATTCCTCTAGTTGCCTTCACTACCTGTCAAAGGCCAAGGTTGTGGTGCAATCAGTGCCCTTCTCCTGGTGAGTCCCTTTGTGATGTCTTCTGTTGGAAATGAAAGATGGGTCCTCCAATATGGACTGAAGTTTGGGGATCTATGGGGGAGGCCTGGAGAGGATGTTCAGTGTTTAGAGGTTCTTGAAACACATTTTTATTGATTTTTTTTCCCCAAACACCTGCAGATCCTACACCAGACACTCCTGCAGGTTTCACTGACAGCTGATAATGAGATGAGGAGTCCTCTGTGGTTTAAAGCAGAGGTCACTCTTCGTGTCACACACAAGTCCTTCACTAACACCACACGGCAGCTCAACAGGACAGCTGGACTGAAGGTTTCTGTGCTGCATTTTCCAGTTTTCAGCCCAGCACATTAGAGCTTTCTCACATCTCCCAGCACGGAACACGAGAAGACTGACGGCAGAGTGGAGTGATGTGAGCTCCTTTCCACCTCGTGCACTGATCTTGCCCTTTCTTCCGAGAAATCCCAGGCTGCTGACTTGCAGTGTCATGAGATGCAGTCCCTGTACTCCATCGACCACGTGTCTGGCCAACCTGGTGTAATTCCAAGACAAAGCCAATTAAAACAAAGTCCAACCTACTTGAATCAGTGAGTGCTTGCTCTGGAGAATGCTTGGACCAGAAGAATACTGGTCTAGCCAAAGGGCACAGCAGCTTTCAGAATACACCTGTCTTCAAGACTAAGGAAGACATACCAAGCATGAAGAGCAGCAAGATTTTTGCAAAGGATGCACAGACCCCTCATCCTTTAGGAGATGGCTGTAGTGACCCCAAGGACAAAAAAATCACCTAGTGCTCCAGAGGTGCTATGGGGGAAGGACCCTAGGGAAACCAAGACCACTGCTACTTCTAGGGATGCCTTCCTTACCTTACCAGTGTTTGAAGGTCTGGCTGCAAGAAGGAACGACACTGCCATCACCACAGCGTTCAGACAGCAGCAGGAAAGAAGAAACACCCCTTTGCTCAGCCCTACAGTGATCCTCTCCAGCTCAGCTTAGAGGTCACAGCACCGGGTTCACCTCCTATATCCCAAATTCAGCTCCTCCATCAGCCACAAAGCTCCAAGAGCAGCTCCTCCAGCCAAGGCCAGGCCACCTCTCTGGCATAGCCAGCACAAACCTCGAAGCTGCTGCCTGCAGCCAATGCTCAAGTACTTTCTCCTTCACAGTAGGAGCTGGAAACCCACACTAGCTCGCACCGCCCTGCCCAGCGCTGGAGCTGCCTCTGCGCGTGACTGGGTGTGACTGGAGCAACGGCCCCGCAGGAGGGAAGGAAGAGGAAGCCGGGCTCTGAAGACATAAAACCAATACAGATCTGCAAGAGGACAGAAGAGACAGGCTGGCTGCAAAGGACAACTCTGCTGAGCCCATGAGAAAATGGTTTGAGTAATTATCAACGGTAAGGAAAGCTCGTTTGACACAGGGGAGCTCAGGGGGATTTCGGCACGGGAAATACTCTGTGTGTTTTATGGCTTTGGCTGGTGGGAGGGGAAAGGCTGGTTTGAAACCCAGCCAGGACAGCAGACATTGCAACTCCCTTTCAGCTCTTCAGTCCAGAGCCTTCAGACTCCTCTGTCATTTTTGGCCGTAACCCACCACAGGTCCATCACAACCCCTGGCCGGTCCAGCCCTGTGACAATCCCCAGCTCACAAAAGGGGTCCTGCTCTGGGCCCTCTGGGGAGGGTTATCTGGGGAAGCTGGTGTTTTGCACTTCTGCATCTAGCAGACTGGTCTTCCCTTTCCCACCAGCCTGTCGCTATGTGGCCAGGAAGATGAGGACTCTGTGTAGCCAGGAGCACCTGGAACCACCTCCCTGCCCAGCACAGGCAGCCCCTCACAGCAACCCCCCAAGTAAGTCTGGGGACAGGGACACCCTCAGACCCAACCACGCTGGGGATGGAGGGGCCAGAGAGTGCCTGGGTTCAAGGCTGGGGGTGGGGGCACTTCCTTTTGCTGCCCACTGCCTCACAGCGGCAATGTGCTGGGTCCTCATCCCTCCCTGCCTGGGCTCCAGCAACCAGAGTCTTTGCCTGAGGAAGAACTGCAGTGGGCAGGAATTGCAAAAGTTAGGGTTTGTTTTTCTATCTTGCTTTCTCTTCCCTAGCTGAGCTGTGCCTTTAAATGCTGCAGCGCAGCCCCTGGCAGAGAGGGTGAGCAAAGAGCAGCCTTGGGAAGGGAGGATAGACTTATTGTGGAGAAAAGCAGAGGGGTGAACGGCTGTAACCTGCTCAGACCCAGCACTGCATCTCCGTGAGGCAATCTTTGCTATTTCAGGCACCCTGCTAAATGCCCAAATGCATCTCCACCACCCCAGCTGGCCCTGCTGCCAAACCTCCCCAGCCCCTTCCCGGCCTATTTAAAACATGCAAATCACTATGACTGTGCAGATCTTTCATGGGGAGTTCCCGAGAGCAGCTGTTCCTCCTGGCCACCCAAGGACCTTGCCAGCTCCTTGTCCCTGCCCTGGCCATGGGGGCTGTTCCCAGTGCAGGGACCCACTGGGGACCTACTCCTGCATCACCCAACCACGTGCTCGGGCACTGCAGCTCACTGCCAATACAGGGACTTTTCAGAACAGCAGTCTGGGGAACTTCAGCATGGGAAAGATCTGCCCCACTCATACCAGTTTCAGTGGTTCAGCTAAGTCACTCTCTTGTGCAAACATGCCCATAGCTGCACCTGGGCAGCTGCCAGGGCAGTCCTGTGGGCTCCTACCTCTGCCAGGAGCTCAGGACTGTCACAAGAGACTCCCAAGGAAGATGCAGAGCTGAGCTGCTCTGCTGCTTCTCAGTGCTGTGGCAGGAAAGAGATCTCTGTGCCTGAGGGTAGATTTTAAAATCTCCAGAGTACCACCATTCCACTAAAATAGCAGCTGGGTCCCTAGTGGGAGGAGGGGGGAGTAGGGGGCCCTGGGAGCCAGAATTTGCAGAGGCCACAAGCAAGAACCTCAGGGCAGGTGCCTGGATGCATTAGTGAGAGGAATCAGACAACTCCTGCAAGCAAAGGGCTTAAACAACTCCTCTGCAGTTAGTTGCTGAGGGTTTGATCACAATCAGAGGGTCTTCCCCCATGGCTTTCTGGCAGGTTGGACACGCCAGTCCCACAGTGCCGTGGATGCAGGGACTGAGCCTCACGGAGCAGCGGAGAGCTCTGCAGCAGCCTGAGGAAAGCTCAGGATGGGTCATGATGGGTGCGCAGCTCAGCAGAGGACAGATCTGACTGGAAAGTGGGGGTCACCTGGAAGCACTGGTGGTGGCCAGGTCACAGCTTGGAAACTGCAGAGCTTTATCCCCTCCTTGCAGCAAGGTGGGCTCTGCTGGAGAGCTCTCATGTCATAAACCTGCCCTGACTCCCTTGCACTTATCTAGTGTTGCTTGGGGTTCCTATTAAGAGGCTTTCTGAGCACCATGCCAGTTCAAAGCCTGTTCACAGCCCAGCCTCATCCCTTTAGCCATCATCTTTCCCCTGGTCTAATCCTGAATCTTTCTCTTCTCTCCATGCTTGTGCTCTTCTCCCAAGCAACTAGCAACAGGATGAGAGGACAGGGTCTGAACCTGCACTGGGAAGGTTTAGGCTGGATGTTAGGAAGCCCTTCCTCACAGAAAGAGTGGTTAGACACTGGAATGGACTGTCCAGGGAGGTGGTGGAGACACCATCCCTGGAGACATTCAAGAAAAGACTGGACATGGCACTCAGTGCTTTGATCTGGCTGATGTGGTAATGTTAGGTCATGGGCTGGCCTGGAAGAGCTTGGAGGGCTTTTCCAGCCCGAGTAATTCTGCAATTCTGTGATTTGCAGGTGTAACAGCAGCAGCATCTGCAGCCCCCCAAGCCGGTGCCTCCCTTCCTCGGAACAGCAACCGCAGCCAAAACCAGCCCTGCAAGTCTTGAGGCTGAAAATCCTTGCAGTCCTTCCCTGAAGGCCATGAGCTTTTCCTCGCTGCAGTTTCCCCAGGGAACCAGTTTGCTGGGGATCCTACAGCTACAGTAAAATATCAGCACACCTCTTCTGCATCTGCTCTCAACACTGGAGCACAGCGATAGAACATCCTGATCGGTCTCTTGTTAGCAGAACTGTCTAGCCTGCAGAAGAAAGACTGGCCAACGTGTGTCAGCTGCTCCTGTCACTTTTGGAAAATCATGAACCACTGCAGCAAATGGAATTTTTACCCTGTGAAACCAAATTGTGCTCCCAGTGATACCAGTACACACTCAGACAATTTCCATAAAGATAAAATCAGCTCCTGAGCTGGAACACAGCTCAGATCTGTGGAAACCTATGGTGTTTTGTACACAACCCTTCCCCACACCCAGTAAGCAGGTGAAGCTGCCCTCTCTGGGCAGGCAGCAGCCCAGCATGATGCACCGCACCCAGAACAGAGTGTTGCAGGGACCCCAGTTAGATTCCCACTCCAGCAAACCCCAAACTGTCACAGAGATCAATGACAGCAGAGTCACAAGCTCCACACTGTGGAGAGGAATCTGCCTGACCCCTCCTGTGACAGCCCAAACAGAGCCACAATAAAGGTGGATGGAAATAAGCTGTTGGGATTGTGGTGGTTTTTCTACTGGAGGGGGTTGCTATCTTTGCAGTGTTTGAGCAGACCAGTGCTCTGGATCCTACAGTGGCAGCACAGGGCTCACTGCTGCTCACTCCTTGCTGCTCATCTAGAAATAGAAGGGTCTTGGCTCACCATTGCTTATGATAGGAATCACAGGGGAGGGAGCAGAGTCATCTGCACCCCTGAGGAGAGCTGGTTGTGGGCTCCTGGCTCTCCAGGGCTCAGGATGTGCCCTGAGTGATGCTTCAGCCTTTGGTACCAAAACTTTCCTGGTGCACCTGTCACATAAAGGGGAGGTGCTCACTGTGAGGGTCAGATGTGCTCAGTGGAGGGATCTGCACAAACCAGTGACCTTAATTTTAAGCTACTCCTAGCTTTGTGCAGGGCAGGCATCCCATCCCATCCTGGGATTTAAGGTGGGAGAGGCACAAGCCCTGCCTGGGGGCCTGCAGGGTTCTGCAGGAGACAGGGACTGACAACAGACCCCCTTGTCCCGTACACACTCAGCCACAGCAAGGTTGGAAAACACAGTTCTTAGAACGCTTTATTCTGACCCTGATTAACTCTATTAGAACTCTAATGGGTTCTGAGCAAGAGGTTGCAGGTTTACAGAGTCCCACTGCCCATTCTCTTATGGACTCCATGCCAAGGCTCCTGCTGACCACTGTCTCCTCTAACATGCTGCATGCAAATGCAGTGGGGAGAAAGGGTGAAAGAAAGCCCAAAGGAAAAGTCAGCCTGTCCCAAAAGAGAGCTGAAAAGGGAGCTTGAAGAGAGCTCTGCTCCAGTATGGATCACCCAGTGCCTTCTTTAAAGTTTAATTCATGATCCATGGATCATTGAGATGCCCATCGCTGCCCTTCCAGGGGAGGTGGCAGAAGAGGTATCAAGGGCCATCCGGAGCTTGTTCTTAAATCATGTCTGTCCTAAGTCTGCCCATCACAGGACAAAGTTCACTGAAACAGACAATCCAGAGCAAACATCTGCAACTGCTCTGTGCTTGGATCTTCCCTGTGCCAGAACCCCCAGGAACTTCATTTCAAAGACGTGGGGCTGGCATCTGCAGATGTTATTCCCCATGGCTCTCTGTGGCCCCAAAGGAAGAGCAGTGGGAAATTTCCCAGAGGAGGTCCAGGCTTTCCCTGGGTTGTCTGTGACAGCCTGAGCAGCTCCTTCACATGGGCAGGTAGAAGGTCTCAAAGACGTTCTGGTGAGTTCTTGTGTGTTTTAATTGGAGTCACATCTCCACTTGCTCACCCAAGTAAGTCCAGGATGAGCAGTTACAGCCCTCTCCTCTGTCCCACAGCTTCTTCACACTAGTGTAGAGACAGTTTTCATTTCAGCGTTTTCCAGCTCCCTCCATCACCTGCCCCTGAAGCAGCTCTGATGTGCACTGAGCACAGTGCCCTTGATGAACTGGCAGAGACAGGGAATGGTGCTGTGCTCCAGGTGCCCCTCTGCTATGGCCCCAGGGAGGTGACCTGTCACCAGGAGCCGGACATAGCATCCGCTGAAGATCACCAGGAGCTGCTGGGCCATCACCTGGAATGAGCACAAGAGGTGTCAGAGCAGAGCAGGCAGAGTGGCTGATGCACCAGGTCCCATTTGCTCCCTTGTCCTTGTCTGAAATGGACGGGACAAGAGCCAACAGCATATACCTGTCCCAGATCCCTTCTGACCAGCAGTGCTGGCACATGGTGCCCACGGGGGAGTGACACAAAGTGACCACTCAGTGGTGGGTGGCGGAGGAGCCAGGCTGCTCCAGGACCTGCCTGTCACTGCCTCTTGTTTCTGCCCGTAGACAGCCAGAGAGCGTCACTCTGCAGGGACATCACCTGCACTGAATATGCTCAGTAACACAGAGTACAAAATGGTAAAGTAAGTCAAATTCATCCCTTTTGAAGTTTCTTGCTGAGCAGAAATGAGGACACATTTGTTTCTCAGCATGACACAAGTCTTTGAAGGAATTCTTCATGGAGGAGACAAAGGCTGGGCATGGCTGTGCCTCAGCCCAGCCCAGACACAGACACTGGGCTCCTGCATGGACCTGGGAGAGGTTGTGGCCAAACTGGGACCTCCATGAATTCCTCAAGAATTCAGCACCACCTGCTCAGCAATGCCAGGGTTAGAGGTGTGTGTGGACCCTCAGCTACTCCTACTGGGGATACAGAAGATGTTCCCATGTCCAGCAGCTGCTGGGACTGGTTTTGGAGTGGAGGGAAGATGATTCAGCACCTCTGTCTTCTCGAGAGGGACATTTGTCATTACCTCTGGTGGGCCCTTGGGGATGAGGTGGAGCAGCTCGTTGCACGTAACAGACATTTTGTTAGAGTTCTCTGCACTGGATAAAAGAGGGGATTCTTCATGCGAAGCCTTCTCCTCCTCCATCCCTGGGTTGGGCTGAACCACCACCTCCATCATCACACAGAGCTGGTCCAGGCTGCGCTGCAAACCTGACTGCAAGAGAAAGACTTTGGAGGTCTCCTAAGATGGGCAGCACCCTGAGGACAGCCCTAGATCAGCCTTTGAAGGGCACAGTTCCCTCCTGCATATTTGCTACTCCTGGGAGTTATCATCCCAAGAGCAAAAACCAGCACTGGCCAGGAGCTGTGCCCAGCACTCAGAGCTGAGAGCCTTCATCCCACACCCTGCTGCCATGAGTGGCCTCGTGAGCCTGTGACTGCCCCCAGCACAGGGTCACAGCCTGGCACAGAGACTCTTGTCTTTAAAACCACTATGAGCCCTATCAGCCAGTACATGAACCACTGTGTTGCTGTCCTTTTCCTGATCTGCAGCCATCAGAGGATGAGGAACCTTGGGATTTTCACTCTGCCCTCATTTCTTACCCTGTGGCTGTGCTCAGCAAAGGCAGTTCAGTGCCGGACACCCTGTGTTTGGTAGTTACACACCCGCCGAGAGGACAATATTTCCTGAGGGTCAAGAGGACATCATTTCTTTACAGTTATCCCAGCACAGTTTACTCCTCAGGCCATCCCATTTGTTCGAGGAGGACAGCTCAAGGTGCTGGCTATTTCAAGTTGTGACACAGGCTCTTGAAGTTTGCCCTTGATTCTTGATGACTTTCCTTTATTAGAGTTGTGAAGTTAATTATCTGGGCACACATGTCCAAACACATTCCCACTGAACTGGGCATCAAAGGATGCAGGTTATGCATCTCCCAGTCTGTCCAGTAACCAGTCCACAGCAGGGGATGCCCAGGAGGACACTCAAAACACTTGGTTCTCCTTTTCTACCTCCATCCCACCAAAACCAGTGCACAGAGCCTGTGACCACTGGCAGTTACCTCTTGTGTCCTCTGCAGGTGCGAGATGTGGGCAGACAAGGACTGGAGGCAGCGCTCCGGGCTGAAGCGCAAGAACCACAGCTGGGATGGGCAGGGTTAAGGAAGGGGGTCTTTTCCACACCTTTCCCTCCACCTCCCTGCAGATCACAGTAGGGACCTCGCAGGAAGCAGAGCTGAAGCAGGTGGTGCCCGGAGGATGCTCTGGACACAGGAACAAAATAACACATGGCAGGGCTAGTTTCAAACCAGGGGGGTCTGGGCTAAGGCAAAACCCCAAGGTAAAAGGGAAGAAGTGTGGTAGAGAAGTGAGACATTGTCCCAGAGTGCAGCCAGTCCTCCTCACACACATCCTGCACCCTGTGGGGGCACAACTGGGATAACCTCAGGCCAATGCCCATCACTAATCCCAGTGGCCTCACAGCTAAGTAAACTGGTGGGTCACACTGACTTACCTCCCGCAAGACCCTCCCTGTTTCCTTTCCCTTGTTTCTAGGGTTTCATTCCAGTGACTGTGCCTCGTGCTGTCAGCAGGACGGAGGCACTGTCTGCAAAGAGCTGAGAGCAGCAGCCCCCCCCAGGAGACAGCCAAGGTCTGCCCTCGTACATCAGCTCAAGCTGCCATCACCAAGGGCAGCCAGGAACAGAGTAAAATCTAGACAGTTAAAATGGATCTGGCATTGGAGGAGACAGCGAAATCATAAATCCTTGTGTTATTTTCGACTCTCAGGCAGTTCTGGGACATGAAGGTAGAGGTGAAAGCTCATTGGCTTAGTCTTCAGATACTGAGGTGTAAAACTGTGGTGGTCTGAACAGACATGAATTCAGGTTCTTAAGGGTTTCCTCCTCATTATGCACAGCTTCACCCCTGGCAGCCTCCTGCAGTGCTCCCTGCCCTTGCTCCAGCCTTGGCTCCCTCTCCTTTGCGTTTCATGTCTCTCTGTTGCACGTATAGGTTGGTGTGAGATTCACCAGTAAACCTGGGAGACTGTCTCTCACCAACTTTAACACTTTCATGTTGTCTTCAAATTCTTCTTTCCCCAAAATCTTTGCTTACCCAGAAACGGTAACTCTGAAAAGCAGCCAGTGAACCTCCCCCTGCCTGGTTTCTTCAACATGCTGTGAAGGTCTGAAGTTCTCACAGCTACAGAGCTAGCTGGCTGCCAGGCCCCTTCCCCTGATACCCAGTTCTCTAATGAGCCTGAAGGAGGGAGCCCAGGGCTACAACCCACCAGAGATCACAGAATGATTGACACTGGAAAAGCCCTCTGGGCTCATCCAGCCCAGCCCAGGACCTAACATCACCACATTGGCCAGACCAGGGCACTAAGGATCACAGCCAGTCTGTCCTTGAACACCTGCGGGGATGAGGACTCCACCACTGCCAGTGTCTGATCATCCAGCAGAGGCACTTGGGGGCTGCAAGGCAGAGGCTGAGCCCCCAGGGATGGGGATGTGGGTTCTCTCTGTATTCTGAAGGTTTTTTGCCGTAGACACAACGCTGTCCCTCTGCTCATAGTAAGATCATCGCTGTCGTGTCAGTACAACACTTAGGAATATGCTCAGGAGTAACTGTCTTCCCAAAGGACATGTCAGTCGTTGAGGGTTGGTGTTTTCAGGTGCCTCTGGGCTTATTCGCAGAAGGAAAAACACCCAACCCCTGGTGCCAGCCCACAGCAGGGAAAACAAATCCTCCCAATCCCACCCACTGGAAATCCTCATGGGTGACAACATCAACAAATTCCTCCACATCATCAGCTACCCAGGAAGGGTAGCAAAGGATTCCCTACAGAAAGGATACCTGAAGGATGTTGTGCGGCCCATCCAGGGCATCTGTAATCCCCAATATTAAGCCATGTTTGATAAAGACTTCGTTGACAGCTGCCAGCCTCACGTCTGTGTTCATATTTATCTGTGGAAGAAGGCAGGAAGCATTAACACATGCTGGAGCAAAAGCCAGGGCAGCCTGTGGTTACAGACTGGATAATCCCAAGGGCTGCTCTGCAAAGTGAGTGGTGACAGAAGCAGTCTGGCAGGACTGGCACCAGCCAGGCCACCACCAGCAGCTGTCTGTGCACAGAAACTTCACTAAGGATTATTTCTCTTACAGACAAGATGTCTGAAGCAGAATTGACCTCCAGCATCATGGTCTCTCTTCCTTCCCCAGTGAAGGATTCCTTTCCTGAACCTCAGTGCACCCACACATTAGCCAGGCTCCCCTTTGGAGAGATCACTGCACAACCCTCCTTAGAGCTTTGCTCCAAAACTCATTAAAACCAGTGCAAAGGTCCCTCTGGATTTGGAATTGAGCCTTTCCAACATCATCCTTCAGTTCATTCCTTAGGAATTTCTATTCTCCTGTGGTTGACAGGAGGTTGGAAAGAGGTGGGGGCTCTTCTCCCAAGGAACAAGAGACAAGATAAGAGGAAATGGCCTCAAGCTGCACCGGGGGAAGTTTAGGTTGGACACCAGGAAAAAGTTCCTCCTGGAAGGGGTCCTCAGGCCTTGGAAGAGGTTGCCCAGGGATTGGGTTGAATCGCCATCCCTGGATGTGTTTCAGTTGTGGAGTTCTGGAGCTCAGGAACAGGGTTTAGCAGTAGTTTGGGACTGTTGGGTTAAGGGTTGGATTCGATGATCTTAAAGGTCTTTTCCAACCTAAACGATTCTATGATGCCTACAAAACAGAAGCTGCCAACAGCTGAGCAGTAGATGCTGCAGGCTGGTTGCCTCTCATGCAGAAGTCATCTGCCTGATTCCTTCTGTTGCCAGGTCTACCTATTTTACTCCAACCACTCTGAGTTAGGAGCTTCCTGTTCTGGACCTGTTGCAAGGACCATAACAACACAAGAAAACTGCTATTAGCAGCAGCCAAGACTGGACTTGATGATCCTGGACACGATGATCCCGGACACTGTTTCCAGCCATGATGTTTCTATGACCATCCCCCTAAGCAGAGCAGGAGCTGGGGAGTCCCTGTGGTTTCCAACCAGCCGTGGGAATGCAAACCACCCTCTAGGTTAATCCCCAGTGAAGCAGCAGTTCTGAGCCAGCCTGCTGGGCTCCAACACCTACGCTGCAGCATTACAACACCCAGCTAGGCTGTAAAACATCCCCGTGTCCAAACCTGATCTCTAAGCCCACTATAAAAACATTCCTTCATGTGTAATTATGCTCTTCATATCCATCTAGGAGATGGCTTCTACTCTGCCCTGGTGAGACCTAACTTGGAGTCCTATGTACAGCTCTTGAGCCCCCAACACCAAAAGGATGGGGAGCTGTTGGAGTGAGTTCAGAGGAGACCATGGAAATGCTCAGAGGGCTGGAGACCCTCTGCTCTGGGTACAGGCTGATAGAGTTGGGGTTGTTCAGCCTGGAGATAAGAAGGCTTCAGGGAATCTTATAGTGACCTTCCAGTCCCTGAAAGGGGCTGTCAGAAGTCTGGGGAAGACTAGGGAACAGCAAGACCAGAGCTCATGGCTTGAAGCTGGAAAAGGGTAGATTGAGGCTGGACAGAAGGAGAAAGTTATTGAATGTGAGGGGGGTTGGACTGGGTGGCCTTTGGAGGTCCCCTGCAACCAAACACATTCTGTGATTCTATTATCTGGGTCCTGGCACTTTGGTGGGAGGGGGCCCTACTCCCCACAACACAAGCAGCCCCCTCTTACCTTCCTCTGGTGACGCTCAATAACCAATATCACAACCACAGTGACTGCAACTGCTGCCAGGGTCACCAGCACACTGGTCTCCCAGTAGCGGCCAAGGGAACACAGCTGGACCGTGGAGTAAAGGTTTGACCAGAGGGTCACATAGAAAACCTGTGAAAACCCAGAGAGACTGAGGCAACTCACAAAACTATTGAAGTGAGCAGAGTCAAGGGATGAAGAGAACCACCAGTCCCTTCTCGTAGGGCAGCACCTCACCATAAATTAATTCACATGAGATTTTTCCGAAGGTGAAAAAGGACAGAAGTTCTTTCCAATAATAAATTGAGGGGAAATAGGACTAAAAGGACTGTGTGAGCCCTAGTTTATTATAAAAGACTAAAAGGACTGTGTGAGCCCTAGTTTATTATAAAAAAAAAAAAATCACCAGTCATCCAAGACAAAGAGTGAACTACTAGTGATAATTCACACTTCGGAAGGATTTCAACCAAGTGCCTCCTTTTAGAGAAGAACTGCAGTCATTGGGGCAAACTGGTAATAATTCTTAGAGTCCTTGTATTTAGAAAGCTCCTGTGGGCAACGCACTCAAGGTGGAGCAGAGACATCAATTACAGTGACATTCAGATTGAGTGGACACTGATCCTGGGCTCAAGGACTATGCTAAGGACTGACAAACTTGCCCTTTGCATAAGATGGGCAAAACTGAATCCATATGGTATCGAAAGCAAAGGTGGGAGATTGTCTAGGGGCAGGTATGACCTGTACAGCACAGGGTGTCTGTCACAGCATCACCATGCGATCACTCTGCAGGCACCAAAACCCTCAAAACACTGGGCACCAGTTCCTACAACATTAGGGAAAGGAGGATAAGAGGTGTGTCATGGCTATCCAAACCCCATACATGCAACTAAAACACAGGAGTCAGACTTTATCACACCCTCAGCTTGCTGCACAACATCATCCTTACAGTGAACACTAATGGTTTGAGTCTCTGGAGGAACTCTGGGCGTCTCTTCTCTCAGTAGGAGATGGTAAGCAAGACTAGACAACCACCTCCACTACCAAAGATGACTGGTCCATGGATTCAAATTAGCATCAGGACCAGAATATCTGAGTTAAACAAAAGAATCTGGTGCAGGTACCGTTACCTCAGCATCTGCTGGTTACCCACCATGGCCAGCCTGCTTTGATGACACTGCAGCATGAGGATGGAGAAGGGGTCTTGCCCTCCATCCACAGAAATTCTCTGAACTGGGAGGCCACCAAGATGTATGAAAATTAGTATCTCCTTCCCCTCAAACTTCTCTCCCTCCCTGGGCATAAAAACCTCAGGTCTTGACACCCCTCAGCAAGCACACACCTTTGGCCAGGACCCTGCTGAACTTACCGCAGCGATGGCTATCCGGACTGCCCTGGAGTTGTAGAACATGTACCGCCTCACATCGGGCTTCAGCACAGCATCCTGGATTAACTTCCTCCACTGGTCCTCTGACACCTGCTCAGGGAGTGAATAGGAAAGTAGAGCAACCCTTATCCAGTTCCTGGCTCCCAGTCCCATCACAACTAGCTTAGGCAGTCACCACAGGGCCAGGCTGGCTCTGCAGTTGAGACCTGTGTCCCACAGCATCTTCCTGCAGAGCACACCCCCAGCCTCACCCACACAGCTGACACAGACCAACAACTTGTGCTCTCCTCTCCTTGGAAAGTCACAAGAGAAAATCCTCCTTTGCATCACAGAGGACAAGACAAGACAGATTGTCACAGGGATGCTCCATCCCATCAGTGGCTTTCAAGCTGTTCACTAGACCTTCTGTTGAATGGGTTTCTTCATGGAGGTTTAAGCCCAGGTCCCTACAGTTGCAGCCCATGGGGAACAGACTGAAGTTGAACTGAAACAAATGGCTCTCAAACAAATAAAAAAGAAGCAGTTGCCTGTGATTTGGGTGCCATGCTGCTCATCCAGCTGACACCCACCTCAGAATCAGAGTGGTTGAGGAGCTTACCTGAACCCCTAGGGACTTCAGTTTCTGTGCACAGAGCTCCATGTCAAAGGAGGTGGCTGAGCAGTTGTTGTCCATGCTGAGTACCATGAGCACCTGGCCATTGAGGGGTTCTGCAAGAGCCCAAAGGAGTCATGAGCAGGGCTCTGGCCTGGGTTTTAACTCCCAGCAGCTGGCAAAGGGAAGGCTGAGGAACACAGACCATCCTGATGCATTTTAAGTGGGTCCAGAATCCCCCCTTGCACATTAATAAGAAGATCCCAAGGCGCTTTACAAGCAGCCTGATGTTCCCTGTGTGGAAACAACCTATAAAAAGGGGAGGAAAGCCCAAACACATTCCAGGAGTAAGCAGTCA
The DNA here is from genome assembly GCA_028565055.1 of Phoeniculus purpureus. Taxonomy (NCBI): domain Eukaryota; kingdom Metazoa; phylum Chordata; class Aves; order Bucerotiformes; family Phoeniculidae; genus Phoeniculus; species Phoeniculus purpureus. The sequence continues at coordinate 2,421,917 of JAOXOE010000784.1, read as the reverse complement.
GAGATAAAATGATGCTTCAGCAGGATAAGTCTTGCCTCACTGACCCTTCATTGAAAGGACAATGAATTCAAGCTGCTTGGTGTTGCTAAGCTCCCTTAGAGAGGTCTCCATTGCCTACCCACCCCACCCCTGGCTAGAAAAAGCTTGAACAATCAATTAAAGTGCCTTCCAATAACCACAGCGTCTGGGATGTGGAAAGGCTGCTCTGGACCCAAAGTCCTATAAATTCTACAGCAACCCAGTTCCCCAGCCCAGCCAGTGCTCCTGGGCAGCACAGCTCTGCTCAAGGCTCTCAGCTTCCCAGTTTCTGCTAGAGTTAGGACCAGAGATGTAATCTGGATACCCAGGCTGCAGTCAGGAGCCTAGAAAGTATGAGGACAGCCTGTCCTAGGTTAGAGGAGCAGGCTGCTCGGAGCTGAGGCAGGGCAGCACAGCAGAGCTGTGATCTTCAGGTATCCCATCTGGTATTCAGCTAGAGTTTACACAAGCTGTGCTACATCAAGAAGGAGAGATCAGGTCTAGGGAAGTAGCTTCTTCAGATGACATCCTGTTTCACCCAGCTTTCCTTTCCTTTTTCGGATCTGGGGTCAACTGTATCTCATCTGGGCTGCTCCTGCTGCTGCCTGCTCAGAGCTCTCCCAGACTGCCATCATGGCTGAAACACAGTGTGCTCTCACCTTCCCCTTCTCTCCCTCTTATGTCCTCCATCCTCATCACACCTTCACTGCTCAGGAACAGGAGATGCCAGGTGGAACGAGGCAATTACACTGTATTAGGGTGTGATCTCATTGAGGCAATAAGGGAAGAGTAGATGCATCTGAAACCTCCCAGTTAATAAGGTCCTATTTGTTTGCTGAGGTTTCTCTCCTGACAGACTGGTGGAGGTGGTGAGCATAGAGCAAGAATAAAAGCAAATGTCCTCAATCTTGATCTCATCTCTCCTGTCCCCTGTGGCTTTGGTCAAGTTGCTTGGCACAAAGTCTGCCAAGCTGGACACCAAGCTGAGACTGCTGAGGTGTGCCAAAGAGCTCAGCACTATGCTCAGTGCTTTCTTTCTCCTTGTCATCAATTGTTTGAGTTGGAAGAGATCTTAACATTCCAACCATGGGCAGTGACATCTCCCACCAGACCAGGTTGCCCAGAGCCCCATCCAGCTTGGCCTTGAACAATTCCAGGGATGGAGCAGCCACAACTTCCTTGGGTAACCTGCCTCAGCCCCGTCCCAAGATGGAATTTCCTCCTAAGAGCTGATGTAAATCTCCCCTCTTTCAGTCTGAAATCTTTCCCCTCATCCTATCACAGCACTCTCTAACATTGAATCCTTCCCCATCTTTCCTGTAGCCCACTTTAAGTACTGGAAGGCCTCTCTAAGGTCTCTCCAGAGCTGTTCACTTACCTTTCACCCACTGCAAGGATCCTTCCTTTAAATCACTCTTACAGTAGAGGATGGAGGAGAGTGACCCATCTTTCTCAGTTACACCAGCGTGGCTTTTATGGGCCATGCTAAGGGTGCCACTCCTTGAGGGACTCTGTGGTATCATCAGAAATTCAGCACCTTGGCTATCTGCCTTATCTTCCTCTGCTAGGAGTCACGGATCCAGCCCCAGGCAGTAGGCAGCTGCTCACTCTCATCTTTGGGGAGCAGGCTGTGCAATCCTTATTTGCACTCCCACCGATGGCTTCCTCGAGATCCTGCTTTCCATGAGCATGGAGGCATCTTGTAGCTCTGAGAAGATTAAAAGAAAACCCCATATCTCACAAAATGAGCAACTGAAGGCAACAGCACAGACCAGTGGGCTGTACTCTGCTCTTTGGACCTCACTCTCCACGGACGTTATCACCAGGTAGGTGTTGGCCAGCCAAGAGCTCAGTGCACACAGGCTCATCTTTTGCTGCTCTGTCCTGGGGATTTTTGTTACTAGGTCAAAATGTTATCCTGAAATATCCCTTAAATTATCCTGGCAGCCCTAAACAGTCGTATTTCACTAGCAATTAATCAAGGAACAGGCAGGATTTCTCTGTTCAAGGCCAACAGCAGGGACTATCAGAAGGAAGTGGAGCTGCTGTAACTGCCTGGCGTGGTGGGTGATTCCCCACCACGTGAAGGACTCAGTGCAGATAAGGAAGAAAACTGTACCCACTGAAAGCAGAGGGCAAGCAGGAGTCCTCACCCAGCAGCAGCAAAGCCTGTGAGGGTCTCTGCTTTCCTTTCCCCTCTCCTCTCCACCAAGGGCAGTGCCAGGAGCTGACAGGGCACATCCCCACAGCAGGCACCATGCCCATGGGTTTTCCAACCAAGCACTGCTGACACAGGTCTGTAACCTGCTGCCACGAGCTGTGGGTGGTTATTACAGCAAATGCTTGGAAGACTGAAGTTTACTCTTCAGTTGCCTTCTGCTCACCTGGCTCAGCTGCTTCTGCACCAGCTCTCCAAAGCTATCATCTACTTTTTAAGCTCTGCTCGGTCTTACTTTTGCTCCAGGAGCCTGTTGCTCTACGAGTCCCTCACAGAGCTCATCCACTCTCCTTCCAGAGAGGACTGGTTTGGTTCTGACTGATGGTTGTGGCTGCAGTTACTCCCCTGCACAAAGTCACCGGTTGAAGGACTGTTGGGAATTGAGGGATGACAAACACCACAGAAAGGTTCTTCTGATTGCAGAGAAAAGGCTGCAGAGGGCTGGAAACTCACCCTTAGAGGTCTCAAGCTGTGGTACAGGTTGCACAAGAGGTTGGGTGAGGAACGAGTGACTCTGACACGTGGAGCGTGGCTCCTGCAGAGCACAGGCAGCCTCATGTCACAGAACACATCCTCCACCACCAGAAGGTGGATTCAGACAGTGAATTTTCTCACTCCTTTTGTCTTGAATCCCTTTAGGTTGGCATCACAGAGAAAGAAGAAATGAGACAGAGAAGCCCACACAAGACAGCAGCAAAACAGAGAGTGAGAAACCAGAGGAAACAAAAGGAAAACCTGACTAAAACCTGCAGCCCTGCTGTCATGTTACGTTAGAGATGAATCAGGGCTCTCTGGGTTACATGTCAACAACTCTGAGTCTCTGGAGGACAGCCCCTGGCTGACTATAGTGAAGGGTGCAGCAGGGTGAGGGGCAGCTCAGCCTCCCCCAGCCCATCCAGGAGCTGCAGGAGGAAAGTGGCCTTCCCCAGCCAGGACAAGCTCATCTGCAAAGCAGAGATGGCTTTTGCCTCTCCATGCAGCACAGACCTTGTTTGGCTCTGTTGCATTTTACTGCAGAACAGCCTGGGTTTGGAGATGGGTTCCCCACCTAAATCTTCCTCTGCCTCCTCGTGTGCTAACGCGAGGGGCATCCTCTCGTCTCCTGCGCTCCCCAGGCTCTGTGTCTCTCTACTTCTCTTCTTAGTCTTTATGCAATGCCAGCTTCTCTCTGGTGGCACTGCCTCCTTCAAAGGAGACTGTAGAGGCCATAGACCTTCTTTGTAGGGCATCTCCAAGCCCCACCTAAAGAGCAGAAAAGTCCTCCTGCTTTATTTCTGAAGCAGCTGGCAGAGACTTACCTGGTCCAGCTCACCTCCTGGTCCTGGGGAGCCAGCTCAGCTCCTCCTTCTCCTCCTCACTGTTCTTTATCTGACATCGTCCTGCTCTGTGCTGCCCAGGCACTCTGCTGTCCCACTGCCCAGCGGGGAGGTCTCCAGTCCCAAAGCACCAGCTTGCGCTCGAGAAGGCCACTCTGTGTCTCCCAGGGACCAGGGACTAACCAGGTGCAGCTCAGCCAGGGCGAGCAGCCTGTACCTCCACGCTCCCTCTCATTACCCCAACCTGCAAGCAACAACTTGCAAAATCTCCCTAGTTCATGTGACTTTTCCCTTGGGCTGGTTTCAGAAACGGTTTTAACCCTCTAGAGTTCCTCAAAAGTGCTTCCCCAAGAGCGGCACAGCCATGAGACGAGGTCCACCACAAGGGTTATCCTCACCTTTGGCAGGATGAGGGTCCAGAGCTGGAGCTGGACCCTTTAGGAGCCGTGAAGAGCTGAAGAGTGGCACAGACAGGATTTCCTTCTCCTCCTTCTCGATCAGCCTGGCAGGACTCACTAAGTGCAAATCCCAAGGTTGCGTCAGATCAACTGCTGTGAATCCAGTAGTCAAAGCCAAGCATCGGTGGCAGGGCTGGAGAAATCAGAAGTGATTGAAGATCTTAAAGCTGAGAATTGGTCCTCAAAGCAGGAGGGTGTGCTGGAGTGGAGTGTGGGCGCAAGTTTCCTCTGCAGTTGCTGGACTCAGAAGAAAAGCAGTGGCTGGGACACACAGACCCTCCAGAGCAGCTTCACAGGCTGGAGGAGTCACTCACTTTCACTCAAAGAGACGATGCCGAGAGCTGCCACAGGAAAGACGACTCAATAACCTGGGTACTGTGGTTCCATGGCTCACCGAAAGCTGGAAGATCCACGGCGGAGCAGTGAACCGAGTGTCTTAGTGACTGCTAGTCTTAGGGAACGGTTTGGGGAATGAAAATCCAATAAAAGCAGTTTCACTGCAGCGCCTGTGTTCCCTTCCTGGAGGAAATGCCGGTCCTCTCTTGGAGAGAGGAATTTGTGCAGCCCTGCTTGCTCCAGACATTGCTGAGCGATGCGTTCATTGCATCACGTGGCTGCACAGGCAACAGAAGTGGCTCCTAAGCCGCTTACCCGCAGGGGATCCTGTTACACTGCAAACTGCCAACTCACACAGCAACTTCATCCAGGTATTGAGGAAAACCAGACCAACCTTGTGGCTGCTGCCGCTAGCTCAAGGCCCAGCTCAGATCTCCACCCAGCACAGGGCCAGGCAGAGCTTTAGGTTCATTTGCAAATGCTCCTCACCAAAAGCCTTGGCTTCGGCTCCTTCTCTTCTCATCCACACAAAGATCCTACAGAGGGTCAATCTGAGGACTGAAGTGCTTAGAAAGACCACGTCACCTCCCTGCAGCAAAATTCCCTGGGAAAAAGCCTGTGGGGGCAATAAACTTGAAAGCAAAGCTCCTAATCACCCAGAGCACGTACACCAAACACTTCTTGTCTGGCAAGATGTGATCTTAGCATCAGCGTCTCACCCCACCAGCACAAACTGAAAAATCCTGCTCACTTGGGAGTGGTGCTGCAAGAGGAAAAAATCAACCCACCCCACAAGCCCAAAAGGAATCCCGAGTTTAAAGCTCTTCCAGTTTTGCTGCTCTAAAGCAGCAGTAAGGCCACCCACCATTGAATTGTTAGGATCCCTTGGATGGACAGGCTTTCCCAATGAAGCACCTGTTTCACACCCATTTAAGGAACCAAGGAGGAAGCTCCACAGCAGCTTAAACCAACCAAAACCAAAGGCAAAGTTAGCTAATTCTTTTTCTGGCAGTTTTCCACCCAACCTCCTCCCTGAACTTGCAGCTCTGGCCGAAGGGACGTGATGGATCAGCAGGTTGGGTGGGAAGGAGTCATAGTCACCACATGCTCAGAAACCTTTGGCAGGTGCTAGTTTCCTGATCATTTTATCTGAGGTGTAATTTAATTAAGTAGATAAGTCCCTACCAGCAATCTTCTCAAGCAAGCAAGGATCTGTCTGTAGCCACAGTTGCCACAGAATAGGTTAGAAAATATTCAGTGATGAATACGGCCCAATAAACACCACATTTGAGATTCCAGCTGGACAAAAAGCTGCTACAGCATCTGCACATTTGCCTTTCTGTCTGGGCTTCTGAAATGCAAAGATGTGTTGGTACCATTCCTATCCCACCTGATAATGTCCCTACCAAAACCTGCCCATCAGAAATGGAGCCCTCAAAGGCAACAGGGAGACCCCATCAACAACAGCAGCTACAGTCAGTAAAGCAGAAGGATGTTGGGAGAGACGCAAATCATAGAATCAAGAATCGTTAAGGTTGGGAGAGACCTCTAAGGTCATTCAGTTCAACCATTAATTCAAACCCACTCTGCCCACTAAACCCTGTCCCCTAGGGCCACAGCTACTCATTTTTGAACCACTCCAGGGCCGGAGACTGCGGGGCTCCCTGGGCAGCCTGTTCCACCCCCTGACCACTCTGTCAGGAAAGAGATATCTCCTGATGTCCAACCTAACCCTCCCCTGGCACCACTTGAGGCCATTTCCTCTTGTTCTATCACTGGTGACTGGGGAGAAGAGACCAACGACCACTTCTCTACACCCTCCTATCAGGTAGCTGTAAAGAGCAATAAGGTCCCTCAACCTTATCTTCTCCAGACTAAACAACCCCAGTTCCCCCAGCCATTCCCCATCAGACCTGACCTCCAGACCCTTCACCAGCTTTGCTGCCCTTCTCAGAACCCGCTGCAGCTCCTCAATGTCCTTGTATTAAAGTCCCCAGAACTGAACCCAGTACTTGAGATGAGGCCTCACAAGAAATGGGGAGTTATGTTGAAAACAGAAAGAGGACACTGTCAGGATCCCAACAGACACTGGAGGTGCTTCTGCATTGCAGAGCGCAGCTGACAGCTTCTGAAACCAGCCCCATCTAAAACTGAGAGTCTTACAAAAGCCGACACGTGCAAGAAGGAATTGAAAGCAGATCAGATCACAGATCTCTGCTCCAAGAGGCATCAGGTAGGCTGGACATTCAGCTAGTCCTGGCTATCAGGGGATTTGGGACTTTTTTAATGCAAACCCAAGTTAAGGCAGTTGAGGTTTGTAATGAGCTTCACCCACTGCTGTCTGTGAAGAACCAAGTCCTGACTTAACATGAAGCCACAGCAAAACTGTTTGTCAAGCCCTCCCCCTCACCAGAATCACAGAATCATTAAGGTTTGGGAAGAGACATCCAAGATCATCCAGTCTAACCATCAACCCAACCCCGTCCTGCCCTCTAAACCCTGTTTTCTAGTGCCACATCTCAGTTTGGCAACTTCTCCACCTCCCTGGACAGCCTGTTCCTGTTCAGTTACTCTTTGCCTGTTTTCCTCTTCCTGATCCTACCTCTGTCATTAGTAATGAGCTCTCAGTGCAGCCTCCTCACAGAGGGACACCTCCTCCCCATCACCAAAGGAGGCTGCCTGTTCACTGAACCCCTCCAAGGATGGTGCCACCACCCCCTCCTTGGACAGCCTGTTCCAAAGCCTCCCCACTGTTGCTGGGAAGAAGTTTTTCCTGAGATCCAATCTGACCCTTCCCTAGCATAACCTGACCCCATCCTCTAGACCCTATGGAGAAGAGGCCAACCTCCATCTCACTGCAGATAGTTGTAGCACTGAGGTCTCCCCTCAACCTCCTCTTCTCCAGGCAGAACAGTCCCAGCTCCCACAGTCTCTCCCCATCAGACCTGTTCTCCAGATCCCTCACCAGCCCAGCTGCCCTTCTCTGCCCCCTCTCCAGCACCTCCATCCATGTCCTTCACACTCTACAGCAGAGCCTTCACTTCAGAACCAAACCACTCTCCGACTCTGGGGGTGTTCACCCCCACTTGCAGAGTTCCTGTGGTGCTGAGCAGCTGGTTATCCATAGCTTGGGGGTTGTGCATTTGATTTCTCCTTCCCTAGTTCAGCCTTGCACTTCTCCCCATCCCCAGGCAGTTTCATGCTAGTGGTTTCAGACCATTTCTCCAATTTTTCAGTATCGGTTTGTATTGTAATTCAGTCCCTGTGCTGTTTGTGTCTCTTCCCAGCTTGGTGCCCTGGATACACATTGGGACTGCACATCCTATTCCACCGTGCTGAAGTAATGAATATTTTACAAAGAACCTCTGCCAGGCAAAAAATCTCCCAGCTGAAGTGCTTCCCCACACTGACAGTGAGCAGCCCTATCTGATGTCCTCAGGGATAACCCCATCCTCTAGCTCTTTTGTAGTAGCACCTCTGACATTGCTCTTCACTACTGTACATCCTAGTGCTTTAAACACCCAAACACACTCCTCAGTCTGCTGTTTCCTATTCTGACCCTATTCTGTGTGTGTTTTCTCCATGGCTTGAGAAACCAAACTGTTCTGCAAGATCTTATAGCAACCTTCCTGTCCCTGGGAAGGGCTGTTAGAAGGATGTTCACAAGGGCAGGGAATGGTAGGATGATGAGTAGGATGAGGGTTTGAAGCAGGAAAAGGGCAGATTGAGGCTGGACAGGAGGAAAAAGTTCTTGAATCTGAAGGTGGGGGATCCCTGGAATAGGCTGCCCAGAGAGATGGTGGAGACCCCAACCCTGGAGCTGTTCAAGGTCAGGCTGGCTGGGGCTCTGGGCAATTTTGGTCTGGTGAGTGCTGGCCCTGCTTGTTGTAGGGGGGGTTGGACTGGATGACCTTTGGAGGTCCCTTCCAACCCTATGATTCTCTGATCTCCAAGGCTGTAACACATCACTGACACTTCTGCTTCACTTGCCCTGGTTCACACACAACTGCAGTTTCTCCCCACACCATGGCTGTGCCTGCTGCAGCACAGGCAGATCTCCTTTCCTTCTGATGAAACTATATTTCCAGTGGATAACTGCTGCATCCCTTTTTCCCTTTTTCACGGGGAGTCTTAATTAGGAGAACAAAGTTGTTGAAAGCCTTGTCCTGCCTTTCCCCTCTCCCTGCAGACAACATCTTCTCACGGACTGGCTTGTGTCAAACAGCTCAGCGAGGCTGACAGACCGACAGCCAACTAGAAAAACTTTACTTCACAATATCCCTAAATTCATGTTTCACATGAAAAATGACACTTGCAGCTCTTGGGGTGGCTTCCCCACCACCACCCTTTACTTCTGCCTTTTTCATGTGAAGATTTGAAGTGTTATCCTTTTTATTACGGTAATGTAAAACCACCTTCTTGCATCTCAAATTAAGCAAGGGAAGGCTCGCTGTGTGCCTGGGATAACGATCCCACTATTGATCGAGAAGATGCTTTATTAGATTATTTTGAGACAGCCAAATGTAATTTAGTACCTATTTATTTTCTATCCGTATGCCAGCCCCAGATAGAATCTTTTCTGCACGAAATCGGTACTTTCTCCTTTCAACCTCAAAGAAAGATTACACTGTGCCCCTCTCTTGGATTAGTTTAGGGAAATTTTTCAACTAAACATTGAACTTGAGAGTTTCTCTACAGTGTCTTCATACGAAAACTTCAGTAGGCATCTGCGAGTTCTAGGTTTGTCTTGCCTATTATTATAGAGTCACAGAATGTGTTGGGTGGTGAAAGGACCTACAAAGGTCATCCAGTCCAATCTCCCCTACACCAAGCAGGGCCATCACTCAGCAGACCAGGTTGCCCAGAGCCCCATCCAGCCTGACCTTGAATGGCTCCAAGGATGGGGCCTCCACCATCTCTCTGAGCAGCCTGTTCCACGGATCCCCCACCCTCAGATTCAAGAGCTTTTCCTCAATCTGCCCTTTTCTCAGGTTCAAGCCATGATCCCTCAGCCTGTTGGGCAGGGAGAAATTTAATGCCATTCAACAAGGGCATCTGGCATCTGGGCAAGAACAACCCCAGGTACCAGTATAGGTTGCGGACTGACCTGTTGGGGAGCAGTGTAGAAGAAAAGGACCTGCAGGTCCTGGTGGCCAACAGGATGACCATGAGCCAGCAATCGGCCCTGGTGGCCAAGAAGGCAAATAGCATCCTGGGGTGGATTAGAAGTGGGGTGGTTAGTAGATGGAGAAGGGTTCTCTCCCCATCTACTCTGCCCTGGTGAGACCACATCTAGAATACTGTGTCCAGTTCTGGGCCCCTCAGTTCCAGAAGGACACAACTGCTGGAGAGAGTCCAGTGCAGAGCAACAAAGATGATGGAGTGGAGCATCTCCCTGATGAGGAAAGGCAACGGAGCTGGGTCTCTTTAGCTTGGGAAAGAGGAGCCTGAGGGGTGACCCTATTAATGTTGATAAATATGGAAAGGGCCAGTGTCAGGAGGATGGAACAGGGCTCTGCTCAGTGGTATCCAATGATAGGACAAGGGGCAACAGGTGTGCTGGAACAGAGGAGGTTCCACATCAAGATGAAAAATACCTTCTTCCCAGTGAAGGTGACAGAGCACTAGAAGAGGCTGCCCAGGGAGGTTGTGGTCTCCTTCTCTCTGAAGGTGTTTCAAACCTGCCTGGACATGTTCCTGTGTGACTGGATGTAGGTGATCCTGCTCTGGCAGGGGATTGGACTGGATTTTTTGAGGTCACTTCCAATCCTTAATATTCTGTGATTCTGTGTTCATTCCCTGCCCTTGTGAACAGTCTTCCCCAGCCTTCTGACAGCCGCTTTCAAGGATTAAAAGGTCACTATAAGCTCCACCCAGAGCCATCTCTTCTCCAGGCTGAACAACCCCAGCTCCCTCAGCCTGTCCCCAGAGCAGAGGGGCTCCAGCCCTCTGAGCACTTTCGTGGCCTCTTCTGGACCTGCTCCAACAGCTCCTCAACCTTCTTCTGTTTGGGCTCCAGAAAGCAAGAACTGGTGATGTCAGATAAAAGGGAAATTCCAGATGAGGACACTGGAGACAAAGAGTGAACACAAGTAGGTTCCATACAGGTAGAGTGAAGAGGAGCAACATTCTTTTCGCACAGCTATCTGTAACCTGCAGAAGGGACTGTGTGATGGTGCCCCGTGACATCGAGAGAGCACAGGAGTGTGGTTTTCTAAGACTGAGCTACTTTCCACACAGCTAGGGCTGGGAGATGCTACTGTGCTGCCCACAGCCCCCATGAGCTGACTCACAGGTCAGAAGTCACTGCTTTCGGTAGGGTTACTTACTCCCACAAATTCTGCTCCAGGATCAGATGGGCACCAGTGCAGGAGAAAACAGCAGGAGCCCAAAGCTGTGGGTAGAAGGGAGGGAGAGGAACATCCAGCACCTTGATGGGCTTATACCCAGCATAGGAAAAGGGCTTCAGATGTAATCAAGACTGTCAGGAACTGCACAGGGACCTCACAAGAGAATGAGGAGCTTAGTACTCCCAGATTTGGATTTGCACACGGGAGTATATTGAATGACTCATTTCTGTTCCCATCTAGAAGCAGCTGGTCACTGCAAGGCAGAACAGGGAACAGCTTGTTACGCTTCAGCAGTAGCCACAGCACTGAGAAAACTTTGGCTCCTCTCTCATGACCCTGAAACTCTCTAAGGGGCATAAAGCATTAGTAGCCAAAATTGCTCTCCTCTTCATGAAAGGTCCCTCAAGCTCCTGAATTCCAGATACAGGGTTGTGGGTCATTTCCCTCTATTCTACTGCTTAGACTCTGGAAAGGGAAAAAGGGAAAAGGACATGGAGGGTCTTTTAGAGGGGAAAATTACTTCTGCAGCAACAAACAAAAAATTACAGGTTAAACTCCAGACACAGTGCTCTATACAAAAAATTCAATTAATTTATGAACCCAAGTAATACAGAAGCCCACTCCCCTGTCATCCACCCAGCAGCAGCACTGCCTCTCCCTACACCTGCTTTCTGCAGCCCCTCTGGTATCACCCAGGGGTCAAGGACCCATGAGGGACCTCCCTGTCATCACCACAGGTCATGCTTCATCCCTCCTCTTCATTACCAGACCTTTTTCTCATGGTTTTAGATTTGCAAGGATTGCATAGGGGATCAAACACATTCTGGCTGTGAAGGGACGAAAAAATACATCATTAGACAGAGGTGGCCCTGAGTGCGACCCAGGGCTTTGCCTTCCCCTCTGTTCCATCTCTCAGAGGGGTACTGAGCTCTTTAATGTCCCACTCAAACAGGCAGCAGTGAGGAGACATTGACTTTCAGACCAAGCTGAGTGGAGAGTGAGCTCTGCCAGCACAGACATCCCCAAGCAATTGAACTCAGGCATCCAACAGCACAGACTCATGTCCTGATTGTAGCTCATCCCACAGGTTCAGCTGCCCAGGTGCCCTCCGTGTCCTGCTGTTCACAGGCCCTTTGTCCATCTGGTGCTGCTACAGGTTACGCTCCTTCTCAATGGCACTTTATCACCTCAGTAAACACAGATTTGAAAGGAGCTCCACAAAAATCAGCTCTGAGCCATCGTTGATGAACATGTATGTGACTGGAGCCAAACTGCTCAGGGTAAATCCCCTAACACCCGGTACCAATCCCGGGGAAGTGCTTATTTACGAGCAACTTTAACTGGGAGAAACCAACACCAGCAGCTACTCCCTTGAGATCACAGAATCATTAAGGTTGGGAGAGACCTCCAAGATCATCCAGTCCAACCATCAACCCAACCCCACTCTGCCCACTCAACCCTGTCCCCCGGGGCCACAGCTACTCATTTTCTGAACCCCTCCAGGGACAGCAACTCCCCCTCCCTAGGCAGCCTGTTCCAACCCTTGACCACTCTGTCAGGAAAGGGATTTCTCCTGATGTCCAACCTAACCCTCCCCTAGCACAACTTGAGGACGTTTCCTCTTGTTCTATCACTGGTGACTGGGGAGAAGAGGCCAACCCCCACCTCTCCACACCCTCCTATCAGGTAGCTGTAAAGAGCAATAAGGGCTCCTCTTCTCCAGACTAAATAGCTTCAGTTCCCTCAGCCTCCCCCCATCAGACCTGACCTCCAGACCCTTCCCCAGCTTTGTTGCCCTTCTCTGGACCTACTCCATCCCCTCAATGTCCATCTTGTATTGAGGTGCCCAGAACTGACCCTGGTACTTAAGACGAGGCCTCACTAGTGCCCAGCACAGGGGGATGATCACCTCTCAGTGAGATCACACGAATAAACCAAGATACAAGCACTGATCACTTCTTACCTCCAGCCCATGCTAGGACTGACAATCAGCTGCTGTTCCCATGGCAGGGAGCTCCAGTCAAGGGAATCCCAGTAGTTTATGCACCCAAGGCAGCTTCTGGCCCTTTCTGTGGTACCACAGCAAGCTGTGACTCCTGTACATGGGGCCACATCTGCAATGGATTATGGCGGCAGAGCGGCAGAAGAGAGAAGCTGGAGGCAGACTGATACCAGCAGCTAAAGTAGGTTTTACTGTTATTTTACTATCTAAACTTGCTGTAAAGTCTCGAAAAGCAGATTTCAGAGGCAAGAAGTCGCAAGTCCAACTCCACAACTCCGTGAGCAGAGGACTGTTCCCTGCAGAGTATTTTCCTGGCCCAGGCAGGCAGACAGCAGCAGCTCTCTCTCAGTGTAAGATGAGAAAATCTCAACTGAAAGCCTCAGCACTTCAAAGCCAGCCTTCCTAGAGAGCAGCAACTAGAAATCCTCGCTCCTGCGCAAAGATCCAGGGCCTGGTGGTTGTAAGGAGTCACATTTTAAGGAAATATGATAGAAATTTGATGTTCTTGCAACACAGTGTCCTAAAGGGATCGTCTTTACAGCACCCTTTGCCAAGGGGAAATAATGGGTTTTTTCTTTCACCCTGCCTCTTGCTGATCCAGAGAGCAAGGAGAGCAAGTCCTCATTAGCAAAGGGAAACTCATGAACCAACAGGAGAAAGTGGGGCACACACAGCAGTTTTCCTGGACCAAGCAGCAGCCTTTGATGAGCAAACAGGATGAAATTGCTAATTACAGCCTGGAGCTAGGAGGACATTTTTGAGGAGCAGCATGCTGGAGCCTGAGCACCTGCTCTCAACAGGAAGAGTTTAATCTCCGAAGGACAGACACAAAACAGTGTGGCTGCAACCTTTTATGAGGCTACAGCACATCTTCATCATTAGACCAGACTGATTAAAACTCCTTTAATCCCGTTCTTCTTGTCCCAACCTGGCTTTTTCCCCAGCCTGGCACTTTTGACTTTGCAGGTTTCTGTTCCAATTTTACAACCTATTTAGTAGCTTGAACTCCTGAGAAGATCCTCACAGAACTACAGCATGGCAGCAGCAAAGTGTTGCAGCAGGAGGCACCGTGGCTGTTCACTCTTTTCTTTGCCCTGTGTGACAGCAGACAGACATTTGCTCCTCTGCTGTGGCTTCCATCAATCCTGCTTTCCTCATTTCCCAAACTCTAGAGATCTGAGGAGCTTTGCAATGCTACACCAAGGGTGTGTGGAAGCAGAGGATGTTCTGCCTGAGCAACAGCATCAAAAGGGTTTCTTTTGTAGATGCTGAACAGGATTAGCCGGGGGTCTGATCAGGTCTCTTTTCCACCAAAAGCCTTAAACTCAGCCCAACAAAACAAAGCAAAGCTGCATTCAACATTCTGCTGGTGAGAAGGAACTGTGAAAACACAAAACCTGACCAATTTGTGGGTCCTTGTGACTAAAGAGCTACAGAGCAATGCACAGACCACCCTGCCACACTCACTTCACTTTTAGACTCAGCAAGAAGTTACAGTGCAAGGGCACAGAGACTCTGGAATCGATTGCCCAGAGAGGCTGTGGCTGCCCCCTCCCTGGAGGTGTTCAAGGCCAGGCTGGATGAGGCCTTAAGCAACTAAGTCTGGCTGAGAGGCGTTGTTGCCCCGGCAGGAGACTGGGAGACCTGAGCTCTGAGGTCACTTCCAAGCTGAACCATTCCATGATTACCTCTGTTTCCAGGTACAGTGAGATGCTGCAGGATACAGAATGACCTTGGTACAGCAAGCAGTGATCAGCGCCTCACTAAAAGGAGGCTAATTACTGCACAGCACCGGCTATCCAACTATTCTAGTGAACTGGCAACATTTGAGTTCCCCTAATGCGCACAAGAACATTTGTTCCTGAAGGGTTTTGGAATGACCTGGCAGGTAAAGCACCAGGCTGGAGCCAAGAGGAGAGCTCAGTAATGGGTTTTTAACTTACCTGCTGCAACCTTCAGATATTCACTGCGTTTCTTACTTTTATCAACAGTTAATAATCTTCAGAGCCCAGGCTGCCACACAACACAGAGAAACCTGCCAGCGCTCCCAGGACACATTGCAGGAACAAGGCTGACTGGAGACTTTGGAGTTAAATAAGTGGTTTTACTTTCATGTGTCATAGTGCCAAACTTGTAACTCAGTAACAGCAGAATACACAGAGGATACTCAATACAGAGCAACTCAAGCACCCGAAAATTATCAGCCAGCGCTGTAGAGCCAGAGAATTCTTCTTGCAAGGTTTAACCCCTGTACTAAGGTAAGGACACACCGAGAAACGCATTTTGGTCAATAAAAATACAGTTGCACAAGGCTAACAATCACTGACACAGGCTCTTTGTTTAAACCTGGCCAGCATCGACCTCCAGCACACAGGGGAAAGCCTCTCACTCAGTGTGGGCGAGATAAAAGGGGGTGTGTCGACATGCCAGGCTGATATTTAATAACTTAGCACAGATCAGAGACAAGGTCACGTCATGTTGGAATCGGCACTGGAACAGAGTTGAGAGAGAAATGAACACAACTCCAGCAAGATACTGACGATCTACAGCTCACTGAAATAACAGAACACATTGAGGAGAAGAATGGGCATGGTTTAGCTAAGACTGTACATTCCACCTGAAGCTCAGACCTTACTACCGGCATTTCCAGTAGGTTTATTCCTTCTTGCTCTCTACCCATTGATGCGGTAATTCACGTGGATTTCAGGTTTGATGTCGCACACCAGCGACAGCAGCTGGGAGAGGACCACCTCACGGTTCTTCTGGAAGTTTTGCTGGATCACACTCATCTTCTCCTGGGTCTCTTTCTCTACTTCAGTGGTGCAGCTGCCATGAGATCCAAGTGCCTACCAACAGCAAAGGGAGGGGAAAGCTCACACATGAGTTGTTTGACATAGAAAACACGCTGCCTAGCTGTGACTGTTGTCATTCTGGACTGCTTCAGCGCTTCTCTACCGTTCACCTGTGCTGAGGGAAGAGCTGCCCTTAAAAAATGCAATTTGAAAGAAATACTATTGGATTCTCTGCTCAGATTTCCATCTGCCCAAGTTTGTTTCCTCCACAGCCCAGGCCTCTTCCCTTCTCCTATTATACATCAGTTTAGAGCACGATCTTATAAAGGTGGTCTGAAATCAAAGTCCTGCTGTGTTGGCAACTGGAACCAAGAATCCCCGGGCACTACTGAGCTAGAAAGAGGACGCAAACACCCATGATTTAGGTTAAGCAGTCTTCACGTCATTCCATTGCTTCTACCCTTGGAGTCAGAAGTCTGTGATCCTGACAGAAATGTGCACCATGGGGTATGCAGTGACAAGTCACTCACAGCTTACACTGCCCTTCTTGCCCCAAAAGCAAGGGCAGAGAGCAAATTCCATTGCAAGCAAAGGGGGAAAAAGGCACAGAAAAAATATTCTGAAAGACACTGACTCCCTGGGACTCAGCTCTTCTTTCTGGAGATGGACAAATAAACCAGAAGCAGCTGGAGGGTCCACTGTATTGGTCTGGAACTGGCAGGTGAACCAAGCAAACAGCAATTGTACAGCATTTCACCTTGTCCTACCGCCATGAGGGTGGAGAACAGAGAGTGGTGCTGTGCTGACCAGAAGCTGGAATCAGGGGAGGGTTGCCACATGATTTTCTGAAATTTTTGGACTGAAAGGGGCACACAGGCAGCACAAACAACCTGGGCTGGGGAAAGGCCCAGTTCCGAGTCTTCTGACTTCTTCCGAGTTCCTCTTGCTCACAAGGAACACACACAAGTTCCTCTTGCTCACAAGAGCACACCCCTTGGACACACTGCCAAGCACAACACAAGCAGAACACCTGCTTCGGCAAGAAAGCAGCGTCTACAAGTGTTCTCTACCACGTCAGCATCACAACACCAGCTTGTCATGAGGGGAATGAGCTTGGTCTGGTTTGGACACTGCCCCGTGCAACAGGTTCAGGGAAGCCACCCCTCAGCAAGGCACCAGCCAGTACAGGAGCCTGCTAATTCACTACTGAACTATTTTCTGGCTGTTGAGATGTAACACACCATGTTCTGATTCACTGTCACCGCTTCTTCCATCACATGTGGCTGTGCATCACAGGAAGGCAGTTAGGGAAGTACAGCTCTGGCTACATGCTCCACCCTGAAGGCTGCTCTCTCAGGGCGAGTAACCCCAATCACAAGGCTAGAGGGGCTGGATGAATGATCTAGAAAACTAACCGCTGCTTCCTTGGCTTTGAACTCCTTTTCCCTCTGCAGGCGGTATTGCTCAATCTCTGCCTGGGCTTCTTCCTTCGCCTGCTTCAGCCTCCGGTTCTTTCCTATTTCCAAACGATGCATCAAATTAGAGAGGAAAATGTGTGTGAGAGCATTTCTCCAGCTGCCCAACATACCATAATCGCTACAGAGTTTGCTATTGCAGTAACTCCTTCTGCAGGAGGCATCAGCAGGGCCCCACAACCCCTCACAGTCCCTTCAGCACTGCGGTGTTGGCTAACCTCAGTAGCATGAGTTTGCCCCAAGTGCCACTGATCCATCATCACCAAGCAATGAGCCTCCACCAGTGAGAACTGGACAGCTCTCAATCTATGCTAGTTAAAGATGGCCCTGCTTCTTCTAGGGGAGTTGGACTACATTAGCTCATAGGCTGGGCTTGATGATCTCCAAGGTCTTTTTCAGCCTCAATAATTCTGGGATTCTGCCACCTTTGGAGGTCCCTCCCAACCCAACACACTCTTTAACTCTATGATTAGACAACATGGAGATCTTGCCTTATTCACATAGATTTTCATAGAATCATTTAGATTGGAAAATACCTTCAAGATCATTCAGTCCAATCAAGAGCCCAACTGTTCCATCCCACCACTAAACCCTGTCCCTGGGCTCCAGAGCTCCACGACTGTGAAACACATCCAGGAATAGCGATTCAAATCCCTCCTGGGCAGCCTGTTTCAAAGCCTCGGGATCCTTCCCAGGAAGTATTTGCTCAAGGCCAACCAAACCTCCCCTAGTGCACCTTGAGGCATTTCCTCTTGTCCTGTCACTAGCTCCTTGCACTGCACCTCCTCACCTAAACTTGCATCCAGTTCACATCTTTACTAAATCACACATGAATCAGGTCCCCATCTGAATGACTTTTAAACACATCCAGGGATAGCGATTCAACCTCCTCCTGGAAAGGTGTCATGATTAAGAACTATTTAGCAGATATCCTTCCCAGTTACCCCACAGAATCCCACACACTGGTGAGGGCTGCAAGAAGATCATCCAGGCCAACCCTCCCTACTACCTGTGAGCACCCCCCAACTAGGCCGTGAGGCCTGAAGCGGCCGCGGAGAGGCTGGGTCGGCTCGGGCACCCCCACGCCATTCGGTGATTCGCCGTGGGGGTGCCCGAGCGGGCCCAGCCCGACGCGGCTGCTCACACTCACGTTTACGGGCCTCGGCCACCTTCTCCGCAGCCCGTTTCTCGGCCTGAAGCAGCTGCTGGATCCCCTGGGACTGACTGGCCATGGCGGAGCCTCCCCCGTCGTTCCTGCCAGTCGCCCGCCGCCGTCTACGTCACTGCGTCAGCACGTCACCGCGTCATACAGACCACGCCTCCATGGGTTAGGCCACGCCTCCAGCCCGGCGCCTGAGGGAGCCTGAGAGGGTGTTTAGGGTTGGGATGGAGGGAGCTTGAAGGCCAACCAGTCCTTTACAGCTCCTCTGGTCCCAGCCCCTGCAGTGAGCAGGGGCATCCTCAACCAGAGCCTGTTGCTCAAGGGCCAAGCCGCCCTGGGATGGTGCCAGGGATAGGGTTTCTCCCATCTCTCTTGGGGCAACCTGGGCCAGGCTCTCCCCACCCTCAGCAGCAACCATTTCCTCCTTACACCAGCTAGAGAGCACCCTGGGGAGAGGGACTGAGGAGTTTTTGTGGATAACAAACTAAAAGTGGATCAGCAATAGGCCCTTGTGGTTAAGAAGGCCGATAAGGTGTCGGGATGGATCAAGAGGAGTGTGTGAGGACCATGAGGGCTGGGTGCCAAGCAGACAGGAACCCTCTGTTTTCAATGGCATCAGACAGGACAAGGAGTAATGGATGTAAGCTTCAACACAGAAGGTTTCACCTCAGTCTGAGGAAAAACTTCTTTACAGTCAGGGTTATTAAATATTGGAAGGTGTTGCCCAGGGAGGTTGTGGAGTCGCCTTCTCTGGAGATGTTTCAGACTCAGCTGGATGCGGTTTTGTGGAGTTGATTTAGGAGTCTGAGGTGGTTCTGGTTTTCAGTAATTTGTATCCTGCTTGAGCAGGAGGCTTGGACCTGATGGGCTTTGAAGGCTCTTCCAACCCTAACAAACTGACTAAACCGTGTAACTGTGTGTATGTCCAGCCTAAATCTCCCTCTTTCTGTTCAACCATCACCCCTTGTCCTGTCCCACAGACCCTGCTGAAAAATCCATCCCCATCTCTCTTATTGGCCCCTTTAAGCCCTGAAAGGCTGCACTAAGGTCTCCCTGAAGCTTCTTTTCTCCAGCTGAACCCCTCCCAACTCGCCCAGCCTGTCCCACAGCAGAGGTTTGCCCCACTCAGAGCAGCATTTCTGGGCCCTCTTCTGGCCTTGCTCCACCAGCTCTAGGTCTCTTCTGGGCTGAGGGACCCAGAGCTGGTTGGGGCGGGTCTCACCAGAGCAGAGGGGCTGAATTCCCTCCCAGACCTGTTAGACACAGCCCAGGACTCAGGGGCTTCCGGGCTGTGAGCACACATTGCTGGCTCATGTCCTTCGGCTCACAGCAAACACATTACCATTAGCATCAGACTCCCCACTCCGGGGAAGCTCTGGTCTCCTCTGGGCAGCAGCATCTCCTCTGGGCAGCAGCATCTCCTCCCTGCACAGGACATAGGGTTTCAGCCCCAAGTAGGGAGCCACCGCTGTACAAGAGAATTTCTAATCCCCCAGGACCATCAATGCAGCCTACAGCCAGCTTCTAGCAATTGAAAAGGGAGACGGCTCTGCTTTAAAAATCAAGACATAAAGCATAATAGTCATTGCTGGATTAGCCTGAAGATCCATCCAGCCCATCTTTGTCTGTCCAGCAGGCACTGATTGAAGGAGATTTAGATTAAAGAAGAAATCATTGATGCTGAGGGTGATGAGAGTCTGGCCCAGCTCACCCAGAGAGGTGGGAGAAGCCCCATCCCTGAAACCATCCCAGATTAGTTTGGACCTAGAGGCTCTGCGTAACCTCTTGTGGTTGAAGGTGTGCTGAATCACTGCAGGGGTCTGGACTAAATGACCTTGAAAGGTCTCTCCAACCTCAAACATTCCATGAGTGTATGACTCTGTAGGGGCTTCCAAGGGAGCCCAAGCCCTCCAGTCTCACCAAACACACCTAGCTCACCCCCAACCTCACTCCAGCCCAGTTCTTGGCCATCACATCCCAGAGATGATTTAAAGCCCTGAACACAGCTGCCCCAATGCTTTCAGAGCATAAATTATCATTATTGCAGAATAATATCGCTCTGATGAAGCGTCAGAGCCATGGCAGTGACTCACATCACTGCAGGGAAGAATGAGGGGCTGCACGTACAGCCTCTTCCGTCCCCCGTGATGAATCAAATGTATATTTATAGTGCTGGATGGGAATCTGGAGTGTTTGGCAGGGTGACCTTCATCTGGGCCCAGCCATTAACCAAATGGGCTTAGCAGGGCTGTCCATCCAGAGTTACATTTGCTTCAGTAAAAGGAAGATAAAAGAAAAGAAGATCTCGGATTGTAAACTTGGTCCTAAGTCACACACAAGGCAAGTTTAGCCAAGGGGATGCAGCTCAGCCCTGGGCAGGTTATCGGTGACTGCAGAAAGGACAGAAAACACTGTTCTAACTCACAATATCTGGCAGAACCTCAAGAAGTGGTGGGTGGGGTTCAGCTGGGCCAAACCCAAGCTGTTTTACAAGAGAATCAGCCTAAAACTGGCAGCGGTCTCATCTGGCTCCAAGTCTGAGAATCCCCCAGCCCTCCTCTGCCCTCAGACCTTTGCAAAAGCCACCCAGTTCATTAAACTCTCCCCTCACTCCTGCAGCACTCAGATGGTGCCTCCACCCCCTTCCCACCTAGAAACTCACCATCCTCATTAGCTGCTGCCTTTTCTTCAGGGCTGTTCATCTGCTGCTCATTTAAGCACTTGAGCTGGACCCACAAATTGCCCCCTCAGCAAGCTGGGTTTGCAGCAAAGGAGCTGAAACAGCCCCAGCTCTGGCCTGGAGTCACAGCGGTCAGCAGGGGGTTATTACCCTCCTGAGTGATGGTGATTTTTGAGCCTGCAGCACCTGACTGTAAGATAGTGATGATAACTACGTCTTGTCTGCCTCCAGAAATATTCTGGCTGTGATGACACTGAGCTTTCAGACAAAACCACTGGAACAGGCTGCCCAGGGAGGGGGTGGAGGCACCATCCCTGCAGGGGTTCAACAACTGGGCAGACAGCATATTCCAGGGGATGTGTTAGTGGCTGGGAGTTGTAGGGTGGATGGTTGGACTGGATGATCTTGAAGGTCTCTCCCAACCTTGATGATTCTCTGACAATTCCCTCCACAAGTACAGCTTGAGCCTGACCAAACCCGTTTTATACATTTGCAGCTATTTCATTTTGACAGGTAACAAACGAGGTGACAGCAGTTTATGTTTAAAACAATGTTCGCGCTCGGTTGTGTTGCTTTTTTGCTTTAGGATGGCTCCAGGGCTGATGGAAACCCCATGGGGTGTGTCACATGAAGCACATGTGAACCTAAAAGCTCTTTGATCAGCTTTACAATTCACTTCAAGTTTTGAAAGATGGCTTCTCAGAGCAAAAAACAATGTGTTTCCAGTGTTCAGCCCTGCGTTTGTAGTAGTAAGAGAGTTGCTTGCACAGCTTTCATTCTATCGGCAATGGATTTATAATTAATTAGCATTTCAAGTACTTCTGAACTCAGCTTTTACTTCCTCAGATTCATTGAGCAGAAGCTTCTCACCCTAGAGACATTACAGACAGGCTGTTATGCTAAAGCTGAGATAAGCATCCATCCCGTTGTCTGTGCAGGTCTGATTCTTTAACACCATAAACTTGACTAACCCCTAAATTCATTGGACCTCACATCCAATAAGGACTGCAGGATGAGTATCTTTAGAGGGACTTGGTCAGTCCTGTTCTCTCGTATGGGAAAATAAATTGCTAAAAGCTTTCTGGCACAAAGTTACTTCCCCTTGTGCCCAGGCTGGGAGGTGACTCCAAGCTGGTGAATCCTGCCCACTTTGTGCTCCCCATTTGGCCCTGCCCAAGCTCCAGCCTCTTTGGCTAGATATGCACTAGGATAAAGAACATGAGACATTCTGTGTTTTAGAAATTCCATCCCCATACCTGGAGTCTGTTGGATCTGAAATACCCTGATGCCTGAGGAGGAAGGCAGAGCGCTGGGCTGGGGTTGGGGTCATGGCTCAGCACCAGCTCTTCCCACAAAGAGAGGACTGTTCTGCAGGGCTCTGAGGAAATAAACACATTTCTTTGGCCCCTTCTACAGATCACACTGGTGACATGAAATCCAACACATTTCTTCACCTTCTTTCTTTCTCCGAAAGACTCAATTGTATTCTTGCAAGCATTGAAGACTGATTTTCACCTTGGAATGGTGTCATCTGTCCTTCTTCTGTGGTTCAACACAGGCTCATAATTCTATGCATGTGTTACGCTAGTTTCTGAAATATCAGAGGATGTTTCTAGAATCTGAATGAAGAAAAAAATAAAAGCTATCCCTTATCTTTGTTTTTCTTTTAGTTCCCCAGCACAGAAAGCACGTGCCACATCTTATGAGCCTGCAGTCATTAAGGATCCCAAGGCACATTTCCTAAGAAGGAGCATTTAAACACTGGGGCTGGCTTCTTTCCAGAGCAGGTAATTACACTTTTTCCTCTCTAAGTACCCCTGCACTTTCAATCAGCCACATTAATATTCTCTGGTCCCCAACTTACTGTGTTGCACCGGGAAACTGTCTACTCTTTTAAAAAGCTTTTGTGTTGAACAACTACAAACCAAACCAGCTCCTCTCTTCTGAGGTTTAATTCATTGACACAAGTCCCTTTGAGGCTTTAAGAGATGCAGCTGTTTGGTTGTTGGTAAATGGTCATTGGTTGGTCCTCAAAAGACTACCAATGAGTAATTATGAATCAGAATTCACACTTTGGAGGGATATTTTAAATTCACAAACCATTAGAAAGCTAAGGATGAGAAAGAAGTAAAATTTACATAGGGAAATCAACAAATCCTTCCCCTGACCAGTCAGCACCACTTTGCTGTACCCAACCTACACCAAGAATTTGGCCCAAATATCCCCAAATCAGAACCTTTCATTTTTTCATTTAGAGTTTCTTTATGATCCAGGGCAATTTAAAGCCTGGAGTAACCTGACTGCCGTGATGGAATTACTCCAGAAGAGTGGACTTATTTTTACATTGTAATAATTGACTTTTCTAAAGGCAGCTCAAGAAGCCACCCAGACCTTCTGATATCACCTTTTATCTTCCTTTGGGAAAGCTATCCTGCTCTGGGGTGCTGCTCGGTGTCTCTCAGTGGTTTCTCTTGCAGCCAGGGGCTCCCTGAGCTGCACCCACCAAACAGAGTGCTCTCACAGCTGCATCTTCACCATACTGAGGTGTGCTGCAGCCCCTTCTGCTGAGCTCCCACCTACCAACCCCACAGAGAACCATGATCCCCAGCACTAACCAGCTGGTTTTGGAGCACAGTACCAAGGACCAGGTCATGGAAGTGCCACGAGCTGCACCACAGAGCTACTTTCCATAGACCCCCATCCCTGGTACCAATCACAAACCCACCCTTCCCCTATCACTGGCTGAGGTTTCACATAAATCTGGAACTTTCATCAGAGGCAGGGGAGCTGGCAACTCTGTTTATGGATTCTTCTGTTGTGATAAAATGTCAGCAGACCTTATTAATTCCTTGTGTACCAAAAGAAATCTCCATTCATATTTCCTTGACATTTACTGGTGTCCATCCTTAATCAGAGGTCGAGTGTCCTTCGCCAGGGATGTGCCTGGAAAGTTTAATCCGCTATTTGATGAATGACTGAACCTTCCCTATGGAGCTGAGTTACCAGCTGCTCCTGTGTCTGTGGAGCCACTGGTGTGGGGGTGGTTCCAGCAAACTGGGTTGGCCATCATGATCTCGGGCACAGACAACGTTCAGGGTGTCTAGGGCAGGATTCTTAGCTACAACAGCAAAACAAAGCAGGTCCTGTTGTGCATGAATAAGTAGCTTCTCCTGTAGTTGGTAGCACCAAAGCTTTGACTGCTAGAGACAACTAACTACCAGATCTTAGAATCATGGAACAGTTTCAACTGGAAGAGACCTTCAAGATCATTGAGTCCAACCTTTTTCCAGCCATATCAGCACCACTAAACCATGTCTTCATCAACTTCTGCCAAGCACTAGAGCTTTACTCCTGCCCTACTGGGGAAAAGCAGTCCCAATACTGTCCAAATACTCTTTTTCCTTCCATAAGGTGTCTTTGACTTTTCAGTTCTGCTGTTTCTGCCCCAAATAACCTTGTGCACCACAGCATAGACACTTTCAAGTGTCTGAATTTCAGACTCCCTGCACATGAAGAGTCTTTGGTGCCTGAGAGATGTTTGGATGAATCCTGAACTGCAGTGCTTGTGAACATGTCTGAGGCCCTTGTTTAATTTAGCTGTTTATCACAGGCTCTAGAGAAACAAAACATGACAATAACAAAATGCTGCAGCAGTGATGCAGACCAGCTCCAGGTAGTGGGGGAGAGCTGGTGTGAGCCATGAGACAAGAGCTGGGTGCTGCAGGATCCTTCTCAAACAATTGTTCGAATGAAAGTGATGCTGGAAAGCATCCAAGTGACAGCACTGAGGCTCTAGTATATATCTCGTCTCTATGGGTTGGTGAGATGTGTAACAAGAGATGTTGATGCCCAGGCTCCTCACACCAGTCAGCTACAGGACTCCTGCCGGCTAGACAAAGCTTTTCTCCACAAAGAGCAGAGCAATAAACCCTTCACTGCACAAGTTTAATCTGAATTAGCTTGGGAAGAGGAACTTTCCTCACTCGCAGCTCAACTAAGTTTGGAGCCTGAAGTCAGACAGCAAAGACGCTTTGCAGAGGTATGAGCACAGCTCTGTATGCAGATAGCTGCCTAGTGGAACTAATTTGTTTACAACATTCATGCAGAAATCTCAGTAACCAAAAATCTATATTTAGTCTGAACACCTCTATATTCTGGTGCTTAGTGGCCCCATCCACTCATGGGGGGGCTATGGGAAAAGGCCAAAAATAAACTGGCAACCAGCACAGCTCTCCGATGCTCCCGATGTGTCTGTCTGCTGAACAAGCCCCAAAGGCTGCTGCTCTGCTTTGGCAATGCTGGGTTTGGTGAATTGGGCTGTTTTTCACTCGTGGTTATCAAAGGCACACTTATCGCAGAGACAAGCCTGTCCTGTTTACCTGAATTACCCCCTCGTTCTCCCGTTATTTTCCCTCCCCAGATCAAAACCCCGCTCCTCTCACTTGTTTCTGTTGCAATTTGCCAGACAGCTCTTCGCTGCAAGGAATAATAAAATCAATCTATTTTTCCACCACCTCATCCATCAGCTTTATGCTTTGCCCAGCATCAAGTGGTCCATTGCCAAGCCAAGCTCTCCAGCAGCTGGCCACCACCGAACTAGCCCAAGGCCATTTAGTTATGCTGTATCAGAGCTGCCAGAGCAGGGGCTGCAGTCATCTGCCTGATGGTGTTACGGGCAGGGGCACAGAGCTGGGTTTGGGCTCTGTGTAATGAAATTGCATTTCAGTAGCTTTCAGGGCTATTAATAGTGTGATTAACCTGAAACAACTACAGCAACAAATTGATTAACAAGAACAATAAATCACTTTCTTAGGTGCACAGGTAGCCTGATTGTTTTGGGTTGGGTTTTTTTTTACATTGAAAAGCCACAAGTCTGTCTACAGGACTGTAACAACCTCCTGGTTGTCGCTCCATGCTGGAAAAGGCCAAGCAGCACTTGATTAAACTATTTTTGGGACTGCAGAGGGCAAAGGAGGAGGACTGCTGGCTTTTACTTTTTAAGATGTGGGCACAAGTGATGAAACAGCTTTCATCCTAACCCCCTGTCCTTCTCGACCCCCAGTCCTTTTCAGAAGACTTTGGGGCTGACTGTACAGGACCTACAGCCAAGTCAAGGTGTGGCTGCTCTGAGTGTGAAGGACACAGGCAGGAGTGTGGCTGCTCCAGCACTGAGCTAGATACGCAGATGGGCTGCCCACTCCCACCCTACACATGCCAAAGCCCTGAGCAACCTGGATTCATTCAGGCAGTTTTCCATGCACAACCCTTTGGATGCAGACTCTGGACTATTGCTAAAGGCTCATTCCAGCTGGACCCAGCTGCCTTTCCACCAGCAGTAACAGGGGTCCAACAAGGGTCATTGTGCCACAGTGTTTGAAGATCCTTAAAGCATCAGACACCCAGATCTCACGCCCTGTAAGGCACAGCCTTACAGCTGAGCTTTCATTTCCTTTGAGGCACAAGTGAATAACTCCTGCACATGAAGTACAAGTCATCTGCTCACACATCCCAAACCAGAAAGGAAAGACTGAGTTAGCCCCAAGAAAGGCCCTGCCTGCATATGGGGAGGATGAGTTATTGAGTTGCTGTAGCAATGGCACCTTTTGTCCAGAGAGGTTCGTTAAGCAACTGCTGTTGCATTGCAGTGCACAGATCCACATCCAGGGAGCTGGAGATGAGTGTGCTGAAGAGGGAACAAGTGTGCTCCTCTCAGCCTCTGCTGTAGGCTATTTATAACACCAAGGAACATTCCAGGTGATAATTTGCAAATGCTATCCACAGCCACAGAAGCAGCAGCACAGAAATACCCCTTTGTCTTTGGTTTAGCACCCAGAGCCCTCTGCTACTCCCAGTCAACAGCTGCGCACAGGGAGGCAGCAGCAAAGCCTATGTTACACCAGAGCAGCGCTTATTTCACTTCCAGGTACCTCCTGGGTGCTCTCAAGTGTGCTTCAACCATAGCACCTCTGTAAGAGGTTATCCAGACACTGCTATACCTCAGTAACCCCCTGTCCATGTCCCTTCCATCAAATCTAATCTGTGCTGGGACACAGCAGATAAGACCCTTCTGCGCTGGCAGGCTCTCTGGTGCATGGAGTCATGCAGCTTCTCTGTGCTCCTTGCACCTAGGGTAAGAGTTGAGCAGAAGTCTTCATACAGACAGATGGGACACAACATGCCAACTGCTGCTGTTAAATAGGCTAGAGCAAGTCTGTCCATCCAATTCAAATTGCTGGGCCACAGCTCATTGCTTTAATTTGAGAATAAATTACAGCCAGTGACAAAAGTTTGGTCCAAGCCAAGGAGATCACCAAGACATCCAGGGATTGAGCCAGGGGAAGGTGCTAACAGTCTGCTGACCCGTATCAACACTGGCATCAGGGGAAAGATGACCTATTTGGGCTTTTAGACCTATTGGGATTTGCCAGCGGGGCTCCCCAGCACCCTACTCTCTACCTCCTTTCCAGAAGGAGACTTTTGTGGAGACATTTTGGGCCAGGAGATATCTGGAAAGAGGTTGGCAGATTTGCTGTCTCGTAGCCGGTTGCACATTGCAGTAGTGATGTAGTCAGGACATGGAGAGACTAAGCTGGCCGCTTCCAGACTTGGCAGCAATGCTTCAGAGGGGTGAGGTTCTCCTCTGGAAGGACCCATCACTCCTTCCTATAGCATCTTCCAGGTCCTTAACAATTCCACAGAGTCTCTGTAGCACTCATTGAGGAGCTCACAGGTTGTATGAAGAGAGTATCTTTTGTATTGATGAAGAGTCTTGCTGCTTCTTGGACATCCACAACACAAAGCCCCGAAATCACTCTCCCAACCCTTCCCAAAGGACAGGGCTCCCTGCAGCCCCACCTTGCTGTCAGGAAGCGGAGATGAAGGGAAGAGCGGTCCATTATTTCAGTCAGCCGGTGACATGGCACAGGATCCTGAGAGAGACCCTACAAATTCATCTTGCAGCTAACATGATATACAAACCCAGACAATTACTTAGAGAAGGATGCAGTCTGTTAGAGCAACAGCTAGCCATTGGCACGACAAGCAGAATCCTCGTGGCTGTGCTGCACCTCTATATTCACCCTCAGCTTCATCCAAGCCCTGACAGCAAGGATCAACAAAACCTATTGATTTCAGAGAGGGGTTCATGGCAATCCTAATGCCTGAGGCAGAAGGAAGCTCCTGTAAAGGCTTCCCTTACTTTGGCCTTTGAAAGCATCACTTGGGTTTTGCCAGTATGCACAAGCTGGCTCTTCACCATACAAAGCTCTTTTGTTGGATTGATCTTTCACTCTTTTTGCAATCAGTATATTTAGGCTTAGAGAGAATAGAGTTATGGAGAGGCTGGCAGTGCTGGAGTAGTGTGGTTTGGATCCACCTCCGTTTGTGAATGAACAGACCCTAAGGGTTTGCATGAGTGGGAGTTTAAATGGTTTTAAAAGGGTCTCCCACTCAGCCAAAAGGATTCAGGGGTATCAAAAGATGTCTTTGATAACCCCACATTGTCCTCACAAATAGGTGGACTATTCAAACAGCGCAGGACCAGGCTTTTAAAATCATCAGTGCATCTACAGATGATACTTAAGTTCCACTTAGAGAGAAGCTCACTTCTGGGACTGTCACAATAAAGTTCCTAACTCCTAATCACATACAAAGAGGTGAGAGTCCAAACCCATTGCACCTTGACCATACATGAGAGCCAGGCAGAGTTAATCATGCTAAACCCCCTCTGACAGGTACAAATACAACTGAAGATGCTCAGTCTGTTCTGACTACTGGCACAGAAGGGCATCTCCATCAGTGGAGGCATCGCAGTGCAGGTAAATCTGTGTTCCCTCAGAAATTGTACCTGGTAGCAGCAGTACCAGCAAACAGTCAGGACAGTCCTTAAAGTGATGGACACTGACATGAAGCCCAAGGTGCAGAACTGGAACCTGAACCTCCAGAGGCAGGCATTTTTTTTTTAAAGTGTATTTGAGTCATCCAGAGATAATTTTGCCACTCCTGGTATGCAGACCCATAAGTTTTAGTCTTACACCACACCTGCAGCATTTGAAATGGGGACAGCATATTTAATACATGGTCTGAATGACACCAGTGGAGTCTGAACAACTTGGACTTCATACCTTGCCCAAAATCCCCCTTTGCAGCCTTTTACTTCTGTGCTCAGCAACCTTTACTCCCCAGACACAACTGTAGTGAGTCATGGTGTGACAAGACAGAAGCCTCAGCATGGTAACACTGCACCGGCGCCTCTACAAGGCAAGGAGAGAGGTTTCAGTTGTCCATGTCTGATTTAGTGGGAGCTTCTGGTCAATTTATGTAGCAAAACAGCAGAATCAAGTGGAGTTCAAACATGCCTAAGAAATTCTTCCCAGACTGTTCACACCCCCATTGCATACATGAAGCCACACATGAAGCATTCATTGAAGACTGATCCTCCACTCCAACCTTTGGGTGCTGCTGCAGTGCAAACAAGCCAGATTATTTATTCTGGTGCTTGGCTGCAGCTTCATGTTGAACTTTTCATAAAGCTTCCATGGATTCATTTTTGTGTAGAAAGGAAACGCCAGCATCCAGCCCTGCTAGAACTGACATCCTTGTAGGTCTAACAGTACAAACCACAAAAGCTGCTCCCTGCCAGCTCCTTTAATGCACTCAGCAGCCAACTGATCTATGGCAGCAACAGATACTGTCCTTCAGCACCCCCATTCTCCATGCTTCTGGGGAGCAGCACATGGTGGATACCAATGGACAAGCCCCTGCTTCCTCAGCTCACACTTTAATTCAGTGGTTCATCCTGGGCAGTAAATTAATTCCATGCCACCAGAGCTGTCCTCTGGCTGAGCTCTAAGGGAGCCTTGAGTGGTGTAGGAGCTGTGAATTCCCTCCTAGTGATAAACAGAGACAGAGCCCATCAATATCCCAAACCACACAGCCTCTGTCTCTTTATATCCAAATCACATTGATTTCATGACCCACCTCTTGATGCAGCCCTCCATAGTCCCTGCAGAGCCCTATACATCACACCTACCCAGCACCAGCAGCACAGCTACTGCTGATCTACTTACTGGGCTGGTTGTTCTGCCCAACATAAAATACAATAAAGTGAATGTTCAATAAAAAGGAGGGCAAAAAATGAGGAGTTGCTCTTCACAATCTCATTCTGCGCCTGCATAGGGCTCTGGCAGATTTCAAACTCCAGCTCTGTTGCAGCCAGCCCAGCAAGGGGGATTAGATCAAAGTTTTGCTTGTTCCTACCATAAACAAACGTTCCTACCTGTCCATAGCTCTGGGAAAGCTGGGTCTTGTTACTGGTACTGAACAAACACATCTGTGATGGTTAAAACCAGCCCTTCAGTTCCAGGCCAAGTTTATTGGTACAGGACATTTAAAACTTGGGATTTTAAGATGAAAAAAGTTTGCCTGCAGTGCTCCAACAGATACAAAGCAACCTGTCCACCACAGCCACATTGGCACTCTGTTGGCTATCAGACAGCTGGAACACCTTGGTGGTCCTCATTTCAGCTGGAAATGATGTGCTGGTGCAGAAAAGGGGTGAAATCCCAGTTCTGGTTGTTTTCTGTGTGATTTCTGCTGTTTTTAATGAAGATGTTGACTATCAAACCCAAGTGTTTCACACATAGACAGAACATACTAATCCCTACATATCCCTGTCCTCCTCCCCCTCTCATTTAGAGGGCTTGGGCAATTTGGGGCTGACAGTGAATAAATCACATCTAGCCAAGCGAGGTGCCTTCTACAGCCAGTGCTGTGTTTCGTTACAAAATGCTCAGACCCTCCTGTTTAAATCCGTTTCCTGTGAAGGATGGCTGGTATTTAAACAGGCACGGAGCATTTTCGACAGCATTTTATCCACTTCAATTAAAAACTGGTATTTGGAGAGCAGTGCAGATGTGCTACGCGCCAGAACGTAACAGCTCAGGACTTTCTGCAGTAAGTAGCTTCATAATCACTGTTAAACTGGAATAAGCACCTTTGATTTGGGCTGCTAATCGAGGATCTGTTCATAAAGGACTCACAGCACTGGACTGTTCAGCCTCATTGTATTTATTGATTGAGGCCATGAAGACTATAATCACATGTGCAAACGCAGGGTTATTTGTCATACATTGGCTGTACAGAGGGAGTATCCAGTACTGCCCAGATAAAACACAACAAGCACATCTGCTGCTGTGGGAGGACTTTGTCACCACTCTGACTACAGACTGAGGTGGTGGAGAGGCAACATGCTGCTCTAAGTATTAGCCAGCAGACAGCTGGGACAGAGCTCCTGACCTCTTCTGAGAGCACAGCCAAAGTAAAACCCACACCAAAACAGAGCATCTTATTACTAGGAAGAAGACAAGGTACAGCATTTGTTTTCTGGTGCCCATATAGACATGCAACAGCACAACAGTCTCTGCTAGTGTGATGCTGGGTAACGTTTCACACAGCAAAGACCCACAGTTTCCTTTTCAAAACTGATTCTGACTGTAGGAAAACACTGAGACTAGGAAGTTCATATAAGGGAGCTCCCTTGAATTCATCATTAGGGCAAGAAAGAAGTTTGTGGAGCAAAAGCTTTGTTTCATGCTCTCTTAGCTGGCCTCTTCTTGTCCACTAACTACTGCTGTTACTCCATCCAGCCTCTAAAGGCTTCCTCATGACAGCACAGTTCACTGGCAATGACTCACTAGCTTTTTCATCACATCTAATCACACGTGACCACAGAAACTGCCCACAGCATCACAGCTCCTCAGAGCAAGAGGCTGCTGCTGTAACTTCAAGGAACAACAGCTAAGGGGGCTGCTGTGCAAGGGAAGGGGACAAAGAACAAAGGGCAGTGTCACCATACCTGACTAAGAGGAGAAGGGCTCAAGGTTGGGTAGTAATCTACTGACCTTCTTCATGAGTCCACCAGTAAATGATGAAGAACCCAAAATACAAAACTTCATACATCCAAGACAGCCTGGTTCAAAGGCTGAGCTTAAATACATCTCCTGAGCCAGTGGGTGAAAGACACCACAGATGGGCTAGATGGGTAGACCCAGGTGGAGCTACCCAGGGCAATCTGAGCCAGGCACAGCACAAGGAGGAGGAGTGAGATCTAGGGAGGTCACCTCATCTGCACAGTCCTATCCTTTTGCCAAAGTAATTCAGGAGTTAATAAGCAAAATCAGTCCCAAAAGGAGCTCCATCCCTGTGCTCCTTGCAATCAGGAGTGTCTGTGCCCCCTTGACAGTGACAATTGCTGTCCTTTCTTTCACCAGATCCTCTCTCTGTCTCTCCTTGTCTGTCTTCTTCACTAAAGTTCTCCCCCCACAGCCTCAGCCTCATTACAGTGGCTTTTACCAAAGAGCACCTGCATGATTTAATGCCTTTCTGGTGCCTATTAAATCAAACGCCCTACTTTAAAGAAGTACTAAATCAGCCTTGCAAGTTCCTTGTCAGATCATTACCCATGTTGACTTTTCTGCTGTTTTCCACTTAAATCTGAGCTCTAAGTGTTCTCGCTCTCAAGTTCATCCTAAAGCATTGTATGCTCTATAGCAAATGAAAGGCAGAAGAATCACTGAATGTGAGAGGTTGGGAGGGATCTCAAAAGATCATCTAGACCAACCCCTCTGCTAGACCAGGATCACCTAAACCAAGTCACACAGGAACATGGCCAAGTGAGTTTTGAACATCTGCAGAGAAGGAGACTCCACAACCCCTCCGGGCAGCCTGGGCCAGGGCTCTGCCACCATCATCATAAAAAAATTTGTCCTTAGAAATTCAGATGGAACCTCCTCTGCTCCAGCTTGCACCCATTGCCCCTTGTTCTACTGTTGGACACCCCTGAGCAGAACCTGACTCATTCTCCTAACACTGACCCTTTCCCTGTGTATAAACATTAATGGAGTCATGCCTCAGGTTCCTCTTCTCCCAGCTGAAGAGACCCAGCTCCCTCAGCCTCTCTTCATCAGGAAGATGCTTCTCTCCCTTTATCATCTTTGTGGCTCTGTACAGGACTATTTAATGTGGAACTGGTCTCATTCTGCAGGGGTGCAGCATCACTCATTGTTTACCCATGAAATCCTATGAGGGAAAACTAGAAGGAGCTCAGGTGGTAGAAGACTTCAAACCCTGCTGAGTGTTTGATGGTGGAGGCAGAGCACCTGGGAACAACAGGCTGAAGCTTATAAGAGGGGAAGGCAGTAGCCCAGTAGCCTGCTAGGCTATCAAAGCTTGGGTTGGAGGGCAGTGGCTGCAGCTGCCTTGGGGTTTGTGGGCTGGAAGAGTTAGGGTTTTGTAGGGAGCTCTGGTTTGAAAGCAGTGTTTTATTAAAGCAGGGAGAAAATGAAGCCAGTGGAAATGCACCATCATGTCTTTGCTGTTCTCTTGAATGTACTGGATGGTGCACAAGATGTTGGACTTGGGGAAAAGTGGCTCCTGAGTGACCACAGAGCCAGAGGAGAAGAGTTGGGACATGGAGCAGGTGCTAAGTGTTCACACAGTCTCTCTTTGGGCTGTGGGAAGATTAAGGGGATAGGAACCCAGTTCCTGAGAGCTGCTAGAGCCCTAGTGCAGCAGTATGGTCACTCTTACAACACACTTCCTTGTTCCCAAGGTAAAGGAAGATGTCCAAAGCTGTCTGCCTCTCCCCATCAGTTGGCAGCTCTCCTCCTTTATTATCCTTGTGAGATGTATTGCCAAGTTTTTATGCAAAGTGGAAAAGCCTGATGAAGTGATCCTCTGTGGATGGCAAAACGTGACAGCCGTGTAAGTGAGTGGAATGTTCTAATGCTTTGTGCAGGTACACAGTGACTCTGTACAGTGTGGAGTAGGGAGAAATCAACCCTGGAAAGGAAAGTGAGCTGAGTTTTCACACTGCATCAGGCTTGAAGTTGGGAAACAAGCCTCCTAGTAAGTTAAATCTCCAGCTACACGAGCTAAAAATCCTCTGACTTCTCTTACACAGCTCCAGAGAGTAAATCCAGAAGAACAGTTATGTCCCCCTGAACAGGTTGGCATTTCCTGAGGCCTTTGGAGTTGTGCTGTTGCAATCCCTTGGGGTCTAGTCCTCCAGCCAAGTCTTCCATCAGGTAAGTCAAGGCAGCTCTACTGCAGCCAAAGATGAAGTGACTTACACCAAGTGAAATTGTCTTACACTTCCTCATGGCTGAAAGTCTCTCTGTCCATCACCTTCAAGAACATTTGACCCATAAAACATCAGCTCAGAGCAAATCATTGTGGAAGAGGACTAGGATTTGTGTACAGGCATCACTGACATCTGGAGCAACACCAGCTATGGGATGGGTACCCAGATAGTGTAAAGAGACCAAGGTACCTCTGGAAGGGACAAAAGGACCAGAGTTCTATGGGACTTGAACTTAGAACTGCTAAAACATTAACTGGAGACCCTTCTGTGTGCCCACCTCTGCCTCTGCACGGGCTCCAGCAAGGAGCTGAGCTTCAGAGCAGAACTTTCAGATTAAGTGCTGGATCTCTTCATTAAATTTCTTCACTGAAAACTGCCCTGTTGATAGTGTGGTGAGAGCAGAGTGATGGGGCAGCATGAGTGCAGCTCCAGGGGGCCTCTCAAGCTGGGCAGCTGCAGAGAGTGGTGGGAGCATCTTGAGCTTCTAGCAGGTTCTATGAGGATGAGGAGTTTGCAAGTTCAGATTCTTCAACTCCAGGTATTAGAGGAAAAATGAAAAGCACTGAGATGGGGAATCACAAATTAAAGCCACATAAGGTTCTGGGCCTTGCAGTCGTGACTTTTGGAGTTAGGGTTGTAAAACCTAGTGCACAGAGACCTGTGGGCTCTGCTGCTGAAAGTCATGATCCCTCCTAGCTGTTTTGCCACGGTGGAGCTTCTCCTGGGCTGGTGCCTATATGAATCCCCAACACCTCAGAACAGCTGCTGCCCCCAAAATGGTGTTGGACTGGATTATATTGTATTTTTTTAAATTCCTGTGTTACAAAGGTCTCCAAAGTTCACAGAAATTGCACTTCAGCAGTTGAGCCTTGCGCCAGGAGCCGGGCTGTGATTGCTCCTCTTCTGCTTATGCCCTGCACAAATTGTTTTCATCTCTTGAAGGACTGCAGTGGAAAACAGCACAGGATGTGTAACTGCACGATCTGTCAGATAAACCAGTGTTTAAAATACCCCTCCTCACTGCATACCATTACATCACTTCTCCCTGTTGCTTGTCTTGTTCAGGATACGATTAGCTCCATCGCTTTAGCCACGGCTCTGCTTCCAGCACAGCACTAAGGCAAAACAGCACCAGCTGCTTGAGATGCAGCAAAATTCCTCTCTGCTTTTGAGTTTTTGAGTAGCTGGAGGCTGTGGGCCCACCCTGGGAAGAGGGGAAAAAAGGGATTGGTAAAGGAAAGCTAGAAAATTAAATCTGTTGTACTAACAAGGAAGATTTAGGACACAGGAGAATCCATTTACTCCAGTAGTTCCTGCTGTCACTCCTGATTGCCCGCAAGGATGTGATGACGGGGCAGACACTGGCTTGGAGGAGATCTTCATCCTAACCACCCAGGTGAGCAGCTATCCCAAACTTACTGTGAATTCAGTTGCCTTCCTACAGCTCAGGCTGAATGAAGATGTTTTTATTCCAGGCTAAATGAGATGTTTTTAATGTCAGCTACTAAATTATCTCATGTAATCTGCTTGCTGCCTCCCGCTGAAGCAATGACTCTCCGTGCTTGGGAAAGACACAATAATTTCCTCACAAGCAGCGTGAGAGCAACCTTGCTCTGAGGCTTGTTCCATAGGAGCTGAGTAGCTACCAAGAGCAGAAACCTATTTGCTAACCCAGGGTAGACTTCAAGAGGCAGAACAGGCCAGGCAAGGGACTGGCATTTTGGGCTGAAACCTGTTGCTGGCTCTGTCATCCTCTGCGGAGGATTGATTCCTCACTTAGCTTTTATCCAGCTATTAGCAGCTTTTATTTGAGTGGGAATGTCTGTATTTAGTGTAGAAACAGGATGGGATGGGCAGCTGTAACTCAGGTTTGGGCTGGTGATACAGAAAACAGTCACTACCTGTGCCCATGGGCTGAGACCAACTCCCACCTTGAGTGGAAGCTCTCGATGACAGACAGAGAGGATGCTGTGCTCAGGGTGGATGGTTTGTGTCTGCTGGACTAGCCATGTTGTGGCCCTGTAGCTGCCTGTTAGCAGACAAAATCAGTGACATTCAGAGCCCTTCTGACTCCATCTGCTTCCCCAGAGTGAGGTTGTGCTTCAGGGTGGATGAAGCCTGACTGGCAACTTTCTGTAAAAAGATTGGCCTTTCAGTGTGGCTGATGAAAAGCAGCTTGGGCTGAGCAAACCCAGGTACTCAAGCAACTCCAGGGAGACTCAGACTGGGGTTGGTTATGCACAGGGTGTTTAACATTCAGAGCAGCACTGGCTGCTAGGCTCGCTGCACCTCGTGCATTGCTGCTGCCGGGAGCGCTGGGAGGACCATAGAGTCAGCTCCTCGTAAAGAATAGCATCATTCCCTATAATAATCCCAGTGGATTTACTCTTTGCATCTAAAATGACAAGACTGAGTCCCACCTAGTGTAGACTCTCTCAATGCAGATGTCACTCCGTCAAGGTTTCAGTTATTTCTGCCTTTCCCTGCTTTGATTCACGAGAGCTCAACTCCACAACTGCTGGAACAAAAGCAGTGGAGCCCATCCCCTGGGAGATGCTGCAGCAAAAGCCTCACCAAGTGCCTGCTGGTGCTGCCTACAGAGCTCAGGGAGGAGAGCACAAGTGCAAGGCTCTGGGACCTGCACCTCTACCAGTTCTACAGCCCAGCAGAGGAAACACAGCAAGATGGGGATGGGTGGATTGGGTTGAATCCGTGGCTGGGGGCTTGGAGAGGGTGCTTTGGGCTTTTTTTTGTCCTCCTGGCCAGGTTTCCTCCCTCTGTAATTCTGAAAAATGATGATGGAACTAGTTAGCACCTGGGAAGAATGAATGGAGATGATCCAGCCTGCACTGAACTCAGTGGGACTCATTCCCTCCCCTTGGATAGGAGCAGAAGGTGTTGTGACTAGTGCTGTGGTGCTCTGCCCCATGGTTTCACAGGACGAAGCTGAAGCCTCATTTTGTGTCACTCCCCACTCCTGCTGCTCTCCCAGGGGACACTGCTGGCCAGAGACCCTGGGGAGTGATAACCTCCACCCCCCACAAACACCCCATCACCAGCAGTTCACCGAGCAAGAAGGCAGGACGAACCTAGGAGGGCAGGAGGCTGATATCACCCTCTGGGAACAAGGAGGGTCGGTGCCCACACAGCAGGCAGTGATCACTGAAGGACGTGTCTGTCCATAGTTACTATTTTCACTCCTGCTAGCTGACTTGCGACGCAAGAGGGCTTTTTGTGCCTGCAGGAATGTTTCATGTTTATTTAACTGGAGTGAGACTGTTCCTACACAGAGATGCACAGCCACACACTCACATGTCCTGTCCACCAGCACCATTCTCCTCATGCAAAGGTGACTACAAAACCACTCTGTTTAACTCTAGTCTGAGATGTAAAGTCATGCTCAAAATTAGGGAAGGAGGCATTGCTGCTGTGAAAGCTTGAACCAAGGGAATTCTGCCTTCCTCAGGACATGGGGAAGGGGGAGGGCTGGGGCTAAGCTCATCACTGCCATGTCTAGGAGTTTCTCTGGGTTCAGAGCTTCCATGGCAAAGCAGTCGTGCCTCAGGGGAGGAGAATACATATTTGAAAATGTAATCGGAGTCACTGGGGAAATGTGACAGTGTTTAACTGATGACAGAGCACACTTGTCTTGTCGGTGCTAATGAGCATGAATTGAGAGCATTAGCTATCTGTCTTCAGGCATTAGCGGGTGTGAGTCAGGGGATCACAGCCTTCATTAGTCTCATCCTCTACTGGCAGTCAGGCCACTTGCCTGGCCACCACAGCCGAAAACACCCTACGATGCCTTGTATAGCTGCTGCCCGTCAGGGTTGAGGTCAGGCAGTGCCCACACCGGGTTGCAGGAGGGTCTCTCATCTGTGTCTCTCCAAGACAAATCACAGAATCATTCAGGTTGGAAAGGACTGCTAAGATCATAAAGTTCAACCTTAAACCCAACACCCCCTCCCTGGTGTTGGATGGGGACACTACCCCCTCCCTGGGCAGCCCGTTCCAGTGTCAAACTGCTCTTTCACTAAGGAAGTTTTTCCTAATTTCCAATCTAAACTTCCTCAGCTCAACCTGTGGCCATTTCCTCTTGTCAGCTGTTATTGGGGAGAAGAAGCCTACAACAGCCTCCTACACCCTCCTTTCAGGTAGCTGTAAAGGGTAATAAGGTCTCCCCTCAGCCTCCTCTTCTCCAGGCTAAATGATCCCAACTCCCTCATCCTTTCCTCATCAGACTTGTTCTCCAATCCCTTACCCAGCTTTGTTGCCCTTCTCTGTCCTCAC
Source organism: Phoeniculus purpureus (assembly GCA_028565055.1). Classification (NCBI taxonomy): domain Eukaryota; kingdom Metazoa; phylum Chordata; class Aves; order Bucerotiformes; family Phoeniculidae; genus Phoeniculus; species Phoeniculus purpureus. The sequence continues at coordinate 2,383,679 of JAOXOE010000784.1, read as the reverse complement.
TCCAAAACCTCGGTGTCCTTCTCATACTGTGGGACACTTTTTCTGGTCAGTTCCAGGAATGTCAAGATAATTCTGAGACTTTTCTTTGCTCTCTTTTCTGCTGCCTGTTTTTTCACTTTAGGAGGTCTTCCAGTACTCAAAACAGCTTTTTAAATAAAACTGATAATTGCTGTCTGAAATGCTCGAGTTCTGCAAGAAAATGGGATTGGGGGCTGGAGATAAATGAGAACCTGCAGAAAAAAGATCCCTTCATAATACAAGAGCAGGTACAGAGTCTTGCACCTGGGAAAGGACAACCTCAGGTACTGGTATAGGTTGGGGACTGACCTGTTGAGGAGCAGCATAGAAGAAAGGGACCTGGGTGTCCTGGTGGCCAGCAGGATGACCTTGAGCCAGCAATGTGCCCTTGTGGCCAAGAAGGCCAATGGCATCCTAGGGTGGATTAGAAGGATGGTGAAGAGTAGATCAAGAGACGTTTTCCTCCCCTTCTACTCTGCCCTGGTGAGACCGCATCTGGAATGTTGTGTCCAGTTCTGGGCCCCTTAGTTCCAGAAGGACATAGAACTGCTTGAGACAGTCCAGTGTAGAGCCAGAAAGATGATGGAGTGGAACATCTCCCTGATGAGGAAAGGCTGAGGGAGCTGGGACTTCTGAGCTTGGCGTAAAGGAGCCTGAGGGGTGACCCCATTAATGTTGATAAATATGTGGGTGTCAGTAGAATGGAGCCAGGCTGTGCTCAGGGGTGTCCAGTGATAGAACAAGAGGCAGCAGGGACAAGCTCGAGCAGGGGAGGTTCCTTCAAAACATAAGGAAAAACCTTTTCCCAGTGAGGGTCCAACCTGGCTAAGGTTGCCTAGAGGGGTTGTGGAGTCTCCTGCTTTGGACATGTTCAAAACCCACCTGGACTGTTCCTGTGTGACCTGATCTAGGGAATCCTGCTCTGCTAGGAGGGTTGGACTAGGTGATCTTTTGAGGTGCCTTTTCTATGATCTTTTCTATGATTCTGTGATTCCATGCTCTTAATTCCTCACTGAGGCCTTTTTGGTGTCACTTCATGTTACCCCACCAGCAAGGCTTGGCCTGGAAGTGCTGTGGCTACCGGTCTGTGGTAGGTTCTGGGAGGGACCTGAGGCTGCCGCTGCTCAGCCAGCCCTGCTCTTCACACTGGAGGTGGCTCCTGTGGCACCTCTCAGCTCTTCCCTGATGGCATGAAATTAATTGTGAAAAAGAAAATCAAACAGCTGATGTGATTGATTAGATTCTTTTTCTCAAGTAAGTTTAATCGATGGCAGTGGGTATTTATTGTGTTCTATACACTACAAATCAATAGTGATTAGTACCTCATTAACCTTTTCTTTTGATGGTCTTCTCACAGAGTTGTAGTGGCAGTGCACACACAGAGATTCCCTCTCCAGCCAGGCAGAGAGGGGACTGTGGGCTGGGGAAGACAAGTGCTGGTGCTTCGATGAGGAGTGTAACCCAACAGCCCTATTACTTCTCTGAGTAAATGGAGGAAACAGGGTGTAAATCATCCCCACCAGGAGAGAGATGGTCATGGGAAGCTACACTCACCCCTAGGCTCCCACAGCAGAAGCATCTCAACACAGTAATTCTGTGGCAATGGCTGAGCAGGGAGGAAAACTCAGTACAGGACCTCTGGTGTGGTGAATAATGGGGAGAGAGAACTGCTGGGTGCCCTGGTGGTACCTCAGGGTTGTCACAGCAGGACAGAGCTGTGCTACACCTGCCCGCAGGACATGGAGTGATCTCTGTTGTATAGATTCACAGAAAAGGAGGCAGTCCCAGCTGCAAGGAGCCACCTCCTTTTCTCCGCAGGCATATTCCTTCCCCACATGTGTGATCTGTCCTTGAAGCTGCCTTCTACTCTCTATTCTAATGCAGCTCCCGGGGATGGTGTTACTCCTGCAGTCAGACAGCTGCACCTCCCCTGTTGCAGCAGGGTCAGCACATAAATCGTCCTCGACTGACAGGCTTCCACAAGTAGTAGACTTAGATAAATGTATTTGAATTAGATAAATGTCTTCAAATTAGATAGAAATCTCCAAATGAGATTAGCTCTGTGTGAGTTTGTAATTTCTCAGTATGCAAGAAGCTCCTGAATTTCCTACCTGCTGGGAGGCTGAACTTGTGCAAATGAGCTCTGCAATGCTCAGCCTAGATCTCAAATTGCAGGATCTGTTAAAACAAGTCTTTGCAAAGGGACTGCACAGCCCTGTCAGTCATGTGTTACTCTCCAGCTGCAGTGACCGCTGGAAGCATCACAACTCACGGCTGATGGGCTACACTGGCCTGGGTGCCTCAACCATACAGTCACAGAATGGGAAGGGACCTCAGAGATTATCCCAGTGCCAACCCGCTGCCAGTGGCAGCAACATCTCTCAGAGCCCCATCCAACCTGGCCTTGAACACTTCCAGGGATGGCACATCCACAGCCTCCATGGGCAACCTGAGGGCCCTCACAGGGAGAAATATCTTCCTCAGATCTGACGTAAATCTCCCCTCTTTTAGCTTGAACTGATCTCCCTTGTGCTGTCACCAGAGTCCCTCATAAAATATTCCTCTCCAGCTTTCCTGTAGCCCCTTCAGGTAGTGGTAGCTGCTCTAACCTTATCTTCTCCAGGCTGAACAGCCCCAGCTCCCTCAGTTCACCTTCATAGGAGAAGTTCTCCAGCCCTCTGATCTTTCTCACTGTCTCCTCTGTTCTCCAACAGCTCCGTGCCCTCCTTATATTAGGACTCCAGAACTGGACACAGCACTCCAGGTAAGGTCTCACAAGAGCTGAGAATCCCCTCCCTTGACCTGCTGGTGACACTTTTGATCCAGCCTAGCTCCTGAAGAAGTGAAGGCTTTCGCGTGCCTTCATATCACCCAGTGTGATGCAGTCCTTCCCTGAGTAGTAGAGAGCAGTGAGGCTGCCAGGCTGAGGCAGCTATGTACCCAGCAAGAAGAGAATCCAGAGTCAGAGGTATGAATTTGTACCATGGCACCCCCTGTGTGTAAGGGAGCTGGGTTTGTTTAGCCTAGAAAAGAAGAGGCTCAGGGGTGACCTTATTGCTGTCTATAACTATCTGAAGGGTGGTTGTAGTCAGGCAGGGGTTGGTCTTTTCTCCCTGGCCGCTGGAGACAGGACAAGAGGTCATGGCCTTAAGCTCCATCAGGGGAGGTTTAGACTTGATATTAGGTAAAGATTTTTCACTGAAAGAGTGATCTGGTTTTGGAATGGGCTGCCCGCAGAGGTAGTTGAGTCACTGTTCCTGGAGGTATTCAGGGTTAGGCTGGATGAGGTGCTGAGTGGCATGATCTAGACATTAGATGTTAGGTTTACTTGGTTTATTCGGATTGAGGTTGGACTTGATGATCTTTAAGGTCTTTTCCAACCTTATGCTGTGATACTGTGATCCTGTGGACCCTGGATTGTGCATAAAGGCAGAGGGATGATAAAGAGCCTGTGCTCTGTCTCAGCATCCTGCAGTCTCACGCAAATCCTGCTGGTGCTCCTCCTGCTCATCTGGGTGAGAATATAGAACCTGACAATTTAACACAAATAAACCCAGTTTGTTCCTTGCACCCCTAAGCAGGTGCTGCCTACCTCACTGCCACCAAGACTTCACCTCTTGTCCCTAAGGACAGCCTAGCCTTTAAACACTGGGAAGTTTGGCAGCCAAGGTGCCCAACCCACAGACCAGGCAGTGGCACAGAGTGATCCTCAGCCCCTCTCTGCTTTGCCTGGCTGCAACACCCAGCCCCACACTGTGATTTACAGATGATTTGTGCTGGGCATTAAAAACAAAAACCCAGTGACATAAGTGGCTTTTTCTCTCGAGCGTTTCAAAAAGGGGCTGGAGAGAGCCTAAGTGCAAGAAATTGCCGGAGAGGGGAGGAGGATTGCAGCGTTCCCATCGCCCGGCGCGCTGCTGCAGCGTTACACAGTGGAGCTGGCACAGTGCAGACTGCGCTGCAGGCAAACCCGGCTCAAACTTCTTTTAATTGGAAGGGGGTTGCTTGGTTTATTACTTTTTTTAACCAGAAAAATGTAGATTTATCTACAGCAAATGCTCCCTACCCCAAATGTGGTTTTAATTTGAATTGCTCTGCCTCTGGGGTTTAATAAGCGGCAAAGTGTTCTGATGGCACAAAACCAAAATCTTTCTGGTGCAGTCGTCTCACCTCGGTGTCTCTGTTTGATTTGATCCACTCTTTATTCCAGCAGTATCTAAAGGATGGAAAAACTGTCCAACTGTGGTGTCCACTCTATGGAGATGGTAGTTCTCTGTGGTTTGGAGCTAAAATCCTTACCAATCCTTACCCTTGTCTTCTTTTACACAGTGGAAAACTATAAACTCCCACCCAACTGAGCCCGGTTCAGGCTGGCTTTGCCCAGTAACACTCTCGGTGGAGCACTGAGCAATCTGAGGGTAAAGATCTGTAGATCTGCAGCTACAGGAGGGTTTAAGAAGTATCTGAGTTCCTCTGCCTGCCTGACTCTTAAGCATCAACCCCGAGGTGCTGGCTGGGACGTGTGAGGTTGAACTTGGTCTGGTTAAACACAGCAGTGCCTTCAATTCCAAACGTTCCTGATGCCACTTATGTTCATAACTCAGCACTTAGAAAATCCTCCTTGATGTGGTGAATTCTCACTGCTTTTCTGGAAATCCTACTTCTGCCTGCTCTACCTGGAGCTGAGCAGCTGGAGAACATGTCTGGCTGTTTGTGCTGCCCCAGTGCGGTGGAGAACTTGTGGCTGGGTTGTGCTGGCTTTAGCTCTACCACAAGACAAACTGGGGTAAGGTGGTGCTGGAACCCACAGAGCCCAGAACCCCAGTTAGAAAACTCTCACGCAGCATTTTCCTCAGCACCGGCTGTTCCTGCAGACCACTCAGCTGCAGCTCTCAGCTGACTCTGGCCCATGCTGGGGAAGGCACATGCTCAACCACACAAACCAGCGCAGACGGCCAGGGACAGCGGATTGGGAGCCAATCTGCTAAACAGGGATTTAGCCAGGAGGCAGCCCAGCGTGCCAGCCATCTCCTAATGCTCTCAAGGAGCCTTATAGCACCGGCAGCTGCTGCTTCCTCCCTGGCCGTCCTCACTGCTCAGCTCAGTGCTCCAAGTCTGCAGCAAAGCATTTCCAACCACAATTACATCTCGTTGCCTTCTTGCGACGGTGCCTTTTAATTAGGAGCACAGCTGCTCTGGAAAGAGGGACCTCACTTTTCACCGAGTGCTCTGGAAAGTGATTACAATGGATTAACGCAAAAGGTTAGGCAATTTATTCATCTGGCACTTAGTAAAGGCATCGGATTATTTTGTGCCGCAAGGATGGTTTAAAACGGAACATGAGTAACACCTTTCCGGCTCCTGCCAGCCTTACTGCACGCTGCTGCGTGAGCTGAGTGCTGCAGCTGAAATGCTGGTTGAGTTGAGCCTGTGCAGTGTCCAGTAGCTCTGCAGGAGGAGGCTGGAGCTTCATCGCTGGGGGCTGTCCCGCCCTTTGCAATGCTCCAGTTCAGCCAGGAGCAATCCCAGGAATGAGTGGGGACTCAGCATTCACTGATCTCTGCTCCAAAGGGCCACCCACCAATGTGGATGTCTGCAGAGTGAAGCTGTTGGTACCTGGCATTGACGTCCAAGCACTTGCTGCCAGCTCCCTGGTTGGCAGAGCTCTCTTTCTGAGAGAACTGATTTGATTTACAGCAGTGAGAATCTGCCCACTGGGCCCCTACTCAGGTACAGCCAGCTGCTGTGAGGTGTTTGTTCAGCCGTGTTCCTTGTGCTGAGAAGGCTCTGAGAAGTTTTACTCAGGTGTGGAAACACCCCTGTGCCCAGCAGCGGGATAAACGCTGTTTCCCCTGTGTCCCAAGGCCATTTGTTGCTCTCAACTGGGTGGCTTAAGCACTTAAAGCAGTGGAAGGGATAAAGCCCCTGGAAATAAATCAGCTTCACTTTGAAGCTGAGGTTCTGTGAGAAGACCTCAATCCTTTTCTTCTCCCAAGGAAAAGCGGTGGGGAGCCCTGGCTGACCAGCACAGGGCAAGGGTCCAGCCTGTGAACAATCTACATCTGTAAAACAAGAGGGATTAAACTCTGGGTGTGTTCTGTGAGCAGAGACTGGACCAGGCATCCCAACCAGCTCTGCTCCACAGGGCTGCTCACAGCTGTCCTATGGCAAGGAGCAGCAGGACAGCATGAACAGCCGCCCCTGGCAGGGCTCTGGTAGGAGCCACATAATGGAATTTTTTCCCAATGCAGCTTCTCATGTGGGTGTTGGGCACATCTCTGGCAGGCAGCATTGGCTTGAACTTGTCTGAGCTTGGGAAACTGCTTTGTGATAGTTCCTGTGGTCAGAGGATCAGGGATCAAATGCCACCGCTAGGCAGCTCTGGCCATGAACTGCCCATGGGGACTGTGGCTGGGAAAGAACTGGTTGTGCTGCTCCAGCCTGGAGTTAGCACAGGGACAGCTCCTTCTGCATCTGCTCCTGTGGACACACTTTGTGTCTTCTCGTAGGGTGAAAACAGGTTTGAGCTGCTGCTCAGATCCTGTGCCTGTGGGAACAGCAGTACTTTAAATAGAGGAGCCTTTGAGTAGGGTGCTGAGTGCTGAAACTGTGTCGGAGTGCGAATCAAAGGCAGGCAGTACCTTGTTTGCCCTTCTCTTATTTTCCTCAGCTGATGTAGGCGTATTTTTGTTTTTAGTCACTTTTCTGTCCTATATTGTCCCTTTTTTCTCCTGTAATGTTGACTGTTCCATCTGTTTATTTATCACCCGCAGTCGGAACCCGAATTTCAATTAGCAATCTGCTTTGTTTAGTTTTGTTTTAAACAAGGCTTTGAAAGCTCCGGCAAAGCTTTCATACATAAAGCTACTTGTAATGCAGCTGTTAAAGCTCTTCCATCATATCCATGAACAAAATGAATTCTATTGCTATCAAGATGCTTCTGATAAATTAGGTTTAATCCTCCTCTACGGCAGATTTCAAATGACTGAGGTAGGAGATGGTCTTTGCTCGGTGCTCCAGAGATGTAAAGGAAACTGAAACCTCACGACAGAAGAAATAACTCATCCAGCAACTGGAAATTAACCCCTGGATTTCTGCCCTCACTTCTAACCTCCATGCTTCACTCTCAAAGCTGAGGTCACACGGTAGGGGTGTGGAAGCAGAGACGAGGATGGCCTGTCCTATGACAGGTCCCTACATGCAGCAGACTCCTCCAAATCCCACTGACTCCCTGTGGTTGTGAGTCCAGCTGCCTGCAGCTCTGCCAGTTTCCTCAGCACTGAATCTCACAGAATCACAGAACATTAGGGATTGGAAGAGACATCGAAAGATCATCCAGTCCAATCCCCTGCCAGAGCAGGATCACACAGGAACATCTCCAGGTGGGTTTTAAATGTCTTTACAGAAGGACACTACACATCCCCCAAAAGAATGTCTCTGAGGTGGTTGTATTTGCTAAATGAAGGGGGTTAGTTGCAGTGAGTTTTGGGCTGATGCCCAGCCCAACATCACAGATGGCTCCAGATCCATGTTGGTAACACAAGGGACTAAATCTCCTTGACTTGTGGTTAAAACGAAGCTTGCACTGAAGTTCTCAGCTGGATGGATGAATTACCATCATTATAACTTACCCATCATAATTACCAGTGCTTTACCAGCACTATAACTTAATGACAGCCCACTGTCGGGCACCCTGGGTAATGGAAAACCAGCCATATGGGTCACCCAATGGGCACTGTGTGTCCTGTTCTCTGGGGTGTAAGCTGGTTCCACCTGCTCACCAGAACAGTTTTCACATGGGTCCCCTTGCAGCTGGGTGCTGTGAGGTGGGAGGGCCCTAGATGGGTGTGAAACTGGGTGGGTGGGCTCAGGAGAAACAATCTCCACCACTCTGTAGGCTAGGGAAAGAGCTGAAAGACTGGGGGTAGTAAGGAGGCTTTACAGAGGGATATGGACAGAATGGCTTGATGGGCAGAAGTCAGCTGTATGAGATCCAACAAAGCCAACTCTTGCACTTAGGTCACACCAGCTGGGGACTGGGGGCAGAGTGGCTGGAGAAATGGCTCTGGGGGTTTGGTCAACAGCAGATGAAGATATTCCAGTGTGTGCACAAGAGGTCAAGAAAGCCAGCGGCATCCTGGCTTTTGTCAGCACTAGTGTGGCCAGCGGAACTAAGGCAGTGATCACCCCCCTGCTCTTGATTTTGGACCCACCTTAAATCCTGGTTCAGTCCTCACTGCCAGAAAGACATTGAGAGGCAGGAGTGAGTCCAGAGAAGGACAATGGAGCTGGGGAAGGGGCTGCAGCATCAGTGCCCTGAGGAGCAGCTGAAGGAACTGGGAGTGTTTAACTGGAAAAATGGAGGCTCAGGGGAACCTTTTGGCTCTCAACAGCTCCCATTTCAACAGGAGGTTGGAACGAGGTGGGGGTTGGTGTCTTCTCCCAAGGAGCAAGCAATAAGACAAGAGGAAATGGCCTCAACTCATGCAAGATTGTCCATAAGGAATAATTTCTTCCCCCAAAGGGTCGTGAAGCCCTGGCACAGGTGATCCTGTGGTTCTGTGGAGGAGTCCCCGTGTCTGGAGGGGCTGCAAAGCCCTGGCGGTGCCGTGTCAGGGACAGGGGTTAGTAGGGACCTGGCAGTGCTGGGGCAGCAGCTGGCCTCGATGATCGTAAAGCTCCTTTCCAATCCAACCAGTTCCATGACCCTCCCCAACCAGCCCCACTCACCCCTGCCATGACCTACGGTCCGGCCTCAGCCCAGGGTTGACCCCGCCCCCTTACCCGCTCTGTCCCCGCCCCTCGCGCCCAGCCCCACCAATGAGCACGGAGGGGGCGGGGTGGGCCTGTGCGCGCTCCCGCGGCGCGAGGCCGCTCTGTATAACGCGTCTCCCGGCAACGGCGGGCGCGTCACTTCCTGGGGAGCGCGCGGGGCCAGGTGGAGGCAGCCGGGTCGGTCCTGGTCCCGGTGCCGCGATGAGCGCGGAGCTGGACGGCGTCTCCCTGCAGTCGTCGTCCTCGTCGTCGGGTTCTCTGGGCTCGGCGGCGGCTCCGGTCCCGCGGCCGCTCTCGGCCAACGTGCGGCGGCTGCACCAAGCGCTGACGGCGCTACTGAGCGAAGCGGAGCGCGAGCGCTTCATCCTCTGCCTCAACGCCTACCACGGCCGCCGCAACGTCTGCGACCTGGTCCGCTCCCTGCGCGCCCTACTCGACGGGCCTCGCCGACGGCAACTCCTGCCGCTGCTCCGCCTTGTACTGCCGCGCTCCGACCAGCTCCTCTTCGACCAGTACACGGCTGAGGGGCCCTACGTGACACCCCCCGCGCCCCCTCCGGTCGCTCTCCCTGGGGAGCTGCGGCAGGTGACCCTGCGGCGGAGCAAAGCCCACGAGGGGCTCGGCTTCAGCATCCGCGGAGGGGCCGAGCACGGCGTCGGTATCTACGTGTCGCTGGTGGAACCGGGGTCCCTGGCCGAGCGGGAGGGGCTGCGCGTGGGAGATCAGATCCTGGGGGTCAACGGCAAGTCCTTGGACAGGGTGACCCACGCCGAGGCCGTCAAGGTAAAGCGGGAGCGGGTCGAGCTGCGGTTGCTGCGTCCGGCCCCGTCCCGGGCTGCACTTTATCTCTGCATCGCGATTCCCCGCTGCCCGCCCCGTCCCCCTTTGCCCCTCCGGAGCCGGCGGCTGTACGTATGTCCATTCTTTTTCTTCCATCATTCCCTCCCTTCTAACCGACTCTTCCTCCCTTCCTTACTCGGGTGTTATCGCCGTGCGCCCCGTCCCGCTTTGCCTCTCTGCAGCTGGCGGCTGTGCGTGTATCTATCTTTAAGTTCCTTCTTTTCGTTTCCCTCCCTTCGTCCCCTCCGTCCATCTCCGGTTGTTGTCTCCGTACGCCTCGTCCAGTTTCCCCCTCCTCCCACGCTGCTCCGTCCCGCTGCAGCCGGTGGGACGGAACTCCTCGGGACCCCCTCGGGTCTACCCGCTCCGGGCCGCGCCGCGCCGGTGGGAACCCGCAGCCCCTTGGTGGAGCAGCTCCGGGTTTGCATCGTGCGGAGCACGGACAGTGCGGGGACCCGAGCCGTGAAATTCCCGGTACCGGAGGCTGCCGACAGTGCGGACAGAACCGAGCTGCTGGGACTCAGCCTGATATCGCCCGCAGCTCTGGAGGCGGCAGGTTCGTCCCCTCAGGGCCAGGCAATACTTTTTATTTTATCACGTTCCTACTCCGATCGGTAGCGCTGCCTGCGCCCTCCTTCCAGTCTGGAAGGCTCCTGGAAGTTGGAAATCTGCACGAGCCGGGCTTCGAGGCATTGGCTCTTGCTGCCAGACCATGTCTTCTCCTCCCGAAGGTGGAGAAACCGAGTCGTGGAGAAGCAGAGCCCCCCACTCCCCCCGAGGAGTGCGCAGTGCCCAGAGCAGGAGCAGATCCCGGGCCCCTCTTGACTGTGTCGCGGGGAGAACTGTTACACAACCAGAGCCCCCAGCTCCTCCTGCAGCACAGCAGGCTCCGTACACCCCAGAGACCTGTTGTAGTAGGTACCAGCGGGATTTGGATCAGTAACTGCTTCTGTGTCAGGCTAGGCACAAACATATCCATAAACATCACCTGAAGCTCAGTGTTTCAGGGCAGAATCCGTGTTTGGGTGACCCAGACCTCTCCCAGAGATGGTCTTGCAGCCGGTGGGGCTCAGCCCAGCACATCCCCCTGGCACAGCAGCACCAGGCACAGCCCTGGAGAACCGACTGTTAAGGCAGCAATTTGTAGGCAGCGGTTGGAGAGCTGCGATCTGGTCTGACAAGACTGTTTGCAGCTGTTTGTGCTCTAGTTCTTCCATAATAAGCTGAAGTGCTCCTCTCGCAGCCCGCTGTGTGCGGTGCGTTCCCCCGACAGTGTGTTCATCTTGCACTGCTTTGAACAGCTCTTCACGGCTACCCTGCCCCATCGCTAAACCAGTGCTCCAGGCAAGGGAACAGGTCCCTGAGAGTCCTGAGAGCAGAGGAAAGATGTGTAGAAATGGTTGTTCCCAAGGACAGGAGCACAGCAGTGTGAGCTTTGGGAAGTCATGCTGCAATTCTGTGCTGGGAAGGCTGCAAAAATTTGTGTGTTTTGGATGGGTAGAAACTGGGTGCCCAGAGCACTCTGGGCTGCAAAACGCCTTCATGTCTAATTTAGCCCTCTCTGTTGGGTACCTCACACCACCTTCTGCTTGTTCCCTAATGGAATGTATTTTAGACACTATTAATATTGAGGGAAACTAAGTGCTTTCTGCACAGGAGTAATTCCTGTAGGATGCAGTTTCCAGGGGGCTGTTCTGTGACAAGAGCTGTGTTTCCTTAACATGATCCTGCTGGGGAAGAGGAGCCTGGCAGTTATCTGCTCTGAGCTGCACTTGCTCAAAAGGCTGAGGGAGCTGGATCTCTTTAGCTGGGAAAAAAGGAGACTGAGGGGTGACCTCATTAATGTTTATAAATATGGAAAGGATGGATGTCAGGAGGATAGAGCCAGGCTCTGCTCAGTGTCTTATAATGATAGGAGAAGGGGCAGTGGGTGTCATCTGGAACTTAGGAGGATCGACATCAGTATGAGAAAGAACTTTCCAGTGAGGGTGACAGAGCACTGGAACAGGCTGCCCAGGGGGATTGTGGAGTCTCCTTCTCTGCAGAAATTTAAAACCCACCTGGACATGCTCCTGTGTGACTAGATCCTGCTCTGGTCAGGGGATTGGACTGGATGATCTTTTGAGGTCCCTTCTAATCCCTAATGCTCTGTGATTCAAGCACCACTTTCATTACACACACAGCTCTTCTGGCATCTTCCAGAGCTCCTGCACTCATGTTGGGAAGGGTTTACAAGCCACATACTGGTGATAGAAACTTTCCTTTGGATCAGTCCAGGATGTTTTATGTAGGAAAAAAACCCTTTAAGCCCATTAAGTACAGCTGTTCCCACAGCACTGCCAGATCCCCACTAACCACTGTCCCTCACCCCACACCTCCACAGTCATTAAACCCCTCCAGACATGGGAACTCCCCCACTGCCCTGGGCAACCTGGGCTAGGTCTGGGGAACTTTTGGGGGAAAGAAATTGTTCCTAAAAGAGTTTCAGAGTGACTTACAGTGCAGTTGTAACAGTTCTTTTGGAGATTTAAAAATGAAGTGCTAATTTGTATTTGCATGCTACGCTGGGGGGGTCTGAAGAGCTGACAGTGTTGAACGATGCTAAGGGCAGTCTGTGGAGGGTATCCGTGTGTTAAGGTACAAACACCTCGGGCTGGTGCTTTGCACACCGTGCAGGGACAAGAGGAGGTGATGTACAGGGTGGCCTGACCCTGTGGTCTCTGCTTTGCTTTGAAACCTGTGATATGGGGCTCAATCTCAGTGTTGGTGTTAACAGCTCTGTGATACCTTGGGCAGAGCAAATCTCGTTGTGTCCTCATGTCCTCACTGTTGGTCTGTTCTGTAGTGGATCACTGAAGACAGAAACACTGGGTAAACAGCCTTATACTAGAGCTGGGCTTGATCCTACCATCTCTGCATATCTTGTACTCGGGATCCAATACAGGGAGGAGAAATGGTAAGCAGAGAGAGCCTTTCTCGTGCTGCCCAGCTCCATCTGCCTGCTCTGGCCGAGAGGATGTGGTGATCTGTGTGTCAGAAGGTGTCTGATGGAGGCAGAGCTCCCAGCCTGTGTGCAGGGATGGCTCCCCATCTGCCCAAGATGGGTGTATGTGCTTCCATCTCGACTGTCCTGCAGCAAGGAGCTGTCTGTCTAGGGCAGTGTTGTTATTCATAATATGCAGAACATGTTGTTGTGAGAGTTGTCACAGCTTCTTCAGGGCATAAGACGATTGCAGAGATCAGGAAGGCTCATCCACCGCTGCCCTGCTCTGCTCCCAGGCACATCGCTCGCTCTGAGGTGAGCATGACAAATTTGCTTATAGGGCCAGAGTGAACCCCCTGTCTATTGGGTGCCATGAGCACTGGCTTAGTGAGGCAGCAGTGGGTAAAACAGGCTGAGGTGGCTCCTGCAGTCTTGTCAGAGCCTTCCCTCAGCAAGGACTGCATTTATTTTGCCAGTCGCAATAGCTGGGTTGCCCTTTTGTACACAGCTGGCTGTGCAGGAGTACCCCATGAGTGCCCCAGCCACTGCCAGTGCTCCTCTCTGCAAAAGGAGAGGCACATTCTGTGGGACTGAGCAATTGCTATCCTATGCCCTATGGTTCCAGGCACTGCACAGAGCCAGTGCTCCCAGAGTAGAATTGTGGCACCAGATGAAAGCTGCCACAACACTGGACACAGGAGGGACATGGTAACAAGCTGCCCACTGTCCTATCTGGAAACTGACTGGTGCCCTGTGACGAGTTTGGTGGCGTTTGGAGATACTTTAGTGTAAATTAGGTAAAAAGTGGGATCCTGACTGCAGCAAGGCTCACTGAGCACTCCAAAGCAATTCACGTAATGACCAGCTTCTCAACCTTTACGTGAGTAGTGGGGTTTTTTTGCAGCCCTGTCTGCTCTGCGCTCACCGCCTCGTCCAGAGCAAACTGAAATTATCCATGAGCATTACAGCTCTATTGTCGCAGTGTTTGACTTTAGCAGAAGATCCCCATCCCATAATTTGAATTATGGCGTGAGGGGTGAAGTTTGTGTTGTCTGTTGTATTTCCTTAGCTCACTTGGCTGTAGTCAGCCCTGCCGTGCAGAACACCCTCGGTCTTGTTAGCAGTCGGCCTGAGGTTCTATTGATAAGCTGTAAGGTTTTGCCCAGAGTAGTTAACGTTGAGGATCTTGTGGGTTCAGACCATTAGATCGTTACGCAGGGAGGAGTTTCCCCTGTGCTCTGGGGTTTGCATTAAACTTGCCCTCCCTTTCTCCCCCAGCCTTTGCTTTCATTGCTTTGCAGTAGGTTTTTATGTCCTGTAAATCATTTAGGAGGAAGGGGGCAAGAGGAGATGTAAAGTATCATGGCCGATGGATCACTCCTCATTGATGGTTTGGCTTAATGAGCTACAGCAGCCTCAGAAGAGCTGCACTGGCTCCGTTGCCAGCCCTGCTGTCTTTTCATTCAAGCTGACAGCTGGGCAAATCCAGATGATCTGGATCAAAATCACCAAAACTAGACTAATCTGTGTGCCTGATCTTAGGGAGTGTGGTTCTTCCCTCCTAGTGTCTGTCTGTGAGAGCTTTGCTGAAGTCGATGGGTTCGCATTGAGTTTACTCTGAAGGAAGCCAATGTCTTAGGCTCTTCAGAGTGGCCCTGGAGAGAAGCTGTGGGGTTTTTTGCAGGCACAATGGGGCCAGGAAGGCTGGGGATGAGGCATGTCTGTTACTGTCAAAGCAGAGGTCTCTTGAGGGCAGCTCTGTCAGCCCTTCTGCTGCCACAGCCCTGCCTGGACAGAAGGACGGCATCACTATGGGTTCTGCTGAAACAGAGCATTTCACCACTTCCCAACGAGCCTCGCTGCCTCCCACTCTGATAGCATCAAGCAGGCATTTAAAAATGATTGAAAGGAGACTAAATTTGGTTTCTGTTCTATTCACTTGGGTTTTCACAAATGCAGACAAGGTGATCTCTTCAGAGACCATAACACTTCATAGGAAGTATAAAGGGCTCCAGCTGTTTGTGCTTGGGGTGCCCGTGGTATTGCTGACAATATGCAGCCCTGGGCAAATTGAAAGCAATTTTAGGCAGCTTACAGGCAAGCAAATCTCATTTCCCTGTTTCTTGTGATGCCAAATTAATTGATTACCATTGTCTGGGACTGCTGGTTTGCTGTAGGCAGTCATCACCGCTGTTCCATACAGGCATGGTAACAGCTAGCGGGAATGAGCGCAGCATGGTTTCCTTGGTTGGTTTTTAACCCTTCCAAGAACTTGCAGCTGTGGGCTATCACACAGTCATGGTTGGGATGAAGGAGGAGGGAAAACAAGACATCGATCTTCTGATTCTGTGAAGGTAGCAGCTTGTTCCTTGAAGTACCTGCCAGCTCAGTTCTGTGTCTCTGTGTTTTTAGAAGGCACCGACTGATGCAGTGATTTGAAACCTCTTCCCTCCTCAAGGGATCTCGAGTAGCTGGAGCATGGAAGAGAAGGATGTGACCAGCATCAGCTCCAGTAGTTAGAGCTGTAACCTATTCTTTGGTCTCTGGGACTGCTTAAGGAAAAAACATCCCTCCCAAGAACTGCACAAAAAAAAACCCTACAGCTCAAAACGCAGGTTCTGAGCAATGCCACCGGCTTCTGCTCCGCTCGTCTGTCCTGCCAGCAGTTCCCATTTGAACTTCTGTAGCCAGCTGCACTCAGGGGGAGAGCGTGGAAAGTGGAAAGCCTCCAGGATCTCCCTCTAGGAAAAAGGTGAAGGGAAAAAAGTCTCCCCTTGAACTTGGAGGCATCTGCAATTTAAATTAGGTTTAATGCTCTTTAAAAGGAAGGGCTCATGGCAGCAGATCCGGCCAGTGGTGTTGCTGCTGTCACAGGCAGATCTAGTGACACAGCAGAGCAGGCTCGGGTGCTGGACCTCACCTCATACTAAGGGTCCTACAACGGGGCTCAGAGTTGAGGGAGGGATTTCTACCTCAAATCTGATCTAAGTCTCCTATTTTAGCTTGAAACCATCCCCCTTGTCGTATCACTGGAGTCCCTCTCCAGCTTTCCTGTAGCCCCTTCAGGCTGTGGAAGCTGTTCTAAGGTCCCACCTAGAGCCTTTTCTTCTCCAGGCTGAGCAGTGCAAGTTTCCTCAGCTCGTCCTTACAGCAAAGGGGTCCAGCCCTCTGATCATCCTTTTAGCCTTCTCTGGACTCGATTCAACACATCCTTCCATGTCCTTCTGGTATTGGGCACTCCTGAGCTGGAGACAGGACTCCAGCTGGAGTCTCTCAAGAGCAGAGGGGGAGAATCCCCTCCCTTGACCTGCAGGTCACACTCTTCTTGATCCAGCACAGGACACAGTTGGCCTTTAGGGCTGTGCTTGCACCTTGCAAGCTCAAGCCATCACATGTGGGGTGTCGCAGGATGGACTCACACAGAGTGTGGGGGAGCGTGGGCTGAGCAGTTGCACTGGGTTGGGTTATATTTGCTGCTCTGCCACTCATTTCCCTCAGTGGGCAAGTTATTTAGTCATCTATTTCCCTTCATTACACCAGCAAATCACAATCAGCCCTAATGAAATCAGATGACATTATACTGATGTGGAAGATTAGAATGAGGTCCCTAATCCCTTGTCTCCTTATAATGCAGGGATGATAGTGCTTGGCACTGGTGTCACCGCCTTCATCAGGGTTGGTATTGTTAGGGCATCCCTGAGTTCTTGGAGCATCAACGTTATTTAGTGGGCTCTGTGCAAACAAACAGCATTGCCTGGGCAGAGGAATCACCAGGAGAAGCTGAAGGATAAAAGCCTGTCTTTCCTTCCGTGTCCCTTAGAGGAAAACAGACGTGTCAGTGTGCAGCGTGGCTGAGGACTTAAAATATCTTTTACTTGGTTCCTCTGTCCTCAGGGAAGACGATGGATTTTCTTGACACCTTCCTCACTGCCGTGTCTGCTCGGAGAATTATTCAGCTCTAAATCCCCTGCCTGAGCTGACAGAGCAGCTGCTGAAATGAGCCGGCTTCGTTTCTTCTCACTGGGTGCTCCGTGAATTCCCCCTCTCTGTCGCAGACCAAGTGCTGAGCAAAAGGAGGGCCTGGGCAGCCTGCAGAAACTCTGTTCCTGCCAGCTTCTTCCTGCTGGAGGCTTCACTTGAACTCCTCAGAATGGGATGTGCTGGCAGGGAAGGCTGGAGGTGCCTCTGCTTTGTGCAGGTGCTGACTGGGTGTCCTCAGTGCTCAGCCAAGGGTCTTACTCGTTTTCCCCCATCAATTCTTCCCAAGTTAGCTTTTCCACGGGGAAACTAACCATGCCTAGAGCACATGGGTTTGCCAGTGGTTCTTATGACATGTTTCAGCACTGTTTGGTGTGGAGTGGACAGAGAAAACAAGAGGAAATGGGGTCAGTCTAAAACTCTTATGAGACAGGTTGTTCAGCCTGAAGAGGAGAAGATTCTGGAGGGACCCTATAGCAACCTTCCAGTCCCTGAAAAGGGCTGTCAGAAGGCTGGGGAAGACTGTTCCCAAGGGCAGGGGATGATAGGATGAGGGGTCATGGTTAGAAGCTGGAAAAGGGCAGACTGAGGCTGGACAGGAGGAAAAAGTTCTTGAATCTGAGGGTGGGGGATCCCTGGAACAGGCTGCCCAGAGAGATGGTAGAGGCCTCATCCCTGGAGCCATTCAAAGTCAAGCTTGATGAGGCTCTGTGCAATCTGGTCTGCTTGGTGTAGGGGGGTTGCACTGGATGCTCTTTGGAGGTCCCTTTCAACCCAACACATTCTGTGAGTCTATGAGTTCCCCTCCCTCCAGAAAGCAACCAAACAACTTTCTAGGTTGTCTTTGAAATGAAGCTTTGTGAAGTTTTCTGGTGGTTTTGAAATGGCCCTGGGCTTGCCTGAGGGATACCTTGGGCAGTGCCCAGCTTTGGAGGGGTGGGAGGTGGCAGAGCTGTTGTTTTGAGATGGGAATGGGGATGTCAGTGCTGGAGGCGTTAGGGACGGAGCCCTGGAGCTAAGATTTCATTTGACCTTTGCAGGTGAAAGGAATAGGGACTTCCTGATGCCTTGGGGCTAAATGTGTGCAATCACCATAATTATGTACCAATTTGCATGCATTTGCATAAACACCACTATTTGAAAGCCAGAACTGCTGTCACCTTTGCCTTGGAAAGGGGTAATGGTTGGACTGTGCCTCCTGCAATTCCCATTCATCTTCCTGACAGGGGCCATTTACTCCCTCTGCTCCTTGTGCTGTTCCCCACTGCTTTCCTCTACCATTCCTCTCTCCCAGCTTTTCATCTGGAGTCTCACTCTCTGTCCATCCCTCCTGCTTCTGGTGCTCTCTCCACCCACCTCTGTGTTGCCTCTGCCTTGTACCAGTTTTAGTTGTTCCTGGCTGCCCCAGCCACATGTCCTCATAGAATCACAGACTGATCTGGCTTGAAGGGACCTTCAAAGTTTCTCCAGTCCAACCCCTGCAGTGAGCAGGGACATCCCAACCAGAGCAGGTTGCTCAAAGCCCCAAGGTCCAACCTGAGCTGGGATAGTTCCAGGGATGAGGCTTCTTGCACCTTTCTCTGGGCAACCTGGGCCAGACTCTCCCCACTCTCATCAGGCACAAAATTCCTTCTCTCTGAATCTTCAGTTTAATCATCACCCCTTGTCCTGTCACAGCAATCCCTGCTGAAACATCTGTTCCTATCTTCCTTATTGGCCCCTTTAAGCCCTGAAAGGCTGCACTGAGGTCTCTCTGGAGCTTTTCCTCTCCAGACTGAACATCCCCTGTTCTCACTGCAGATGGGTCCCAGCCCTTGGACCATTTCTGTGGCCTCCTCTGACCCTGCTCCCACAGGTCCATGCCCTCCCCATGCAGTCCATGCAGGCTGTCTATGTCTATGCAGATAAGTCTCCAATTCCTCTGCACAAGAACCATCCTCTGGTCTTTGTTAGGCAAATGAGGTGGGGACACGCTTCTTTTATGCCAACAGATCAGTCTGGGGCAGGGACAGCCTCTCCATCTGCATCTCTTTGCCCCTGCCAGACGAACCCCTCCCCAAGGTGGGCAGCATGAGCTGTAATAGCCCTGTACTTGTCCTGCCTGCAGAGCATCCCTGGAGCTTACCTTGAAGGACAGGCAGGTAGTGCCTCTGCCCACTATCTTCTGCTCTGCCCTTTCAACCTGCAGAGGAACTCTTTTGCTGACAGGGCTCCATCTGTGTCCCTTTAAAAGATCTGGTGATCCTGCCCCTGCAGTCCCTCCTCAGCAGACCCAGGGATCCTCATCGTTCCCACGGCACTGCGGTGCTTTTGCTCAGTCGGGCTGAGCCCACAAGCTTAGAACTCCCCGAGTCCCCTGGATCTGGCAGGAACCACCCGAGGTAGCAGTTAAACTGCCAGCGGTTCCCTGAACATGCTGGATGAGGCTGTAAAAGCTCCCTCTGCCTCCCTCCTGTGGATTCTGCTTTGCTTTTCCTTCGCAGCCTGTGTTTTCCAAGTCTGCACTTTACTTTCCTGAGGGAACTTGGTGCAAAATCTTGTGGCCCTTCCATGACTGAAAACCTC
Source organism: Phoeniculus purpureus (assembly GCA_028565055.1). Lineage (NCBI taxonomy): Eukaryota > Metazoa > Chordata > Aves > Bucerotiformes > Phoeniculidae > Phoeniculus > Phoeniculus purpureus. The sequence continues at coordinate 2,364,520 of JAOXOE010000784.1, read as the reverse complement.
CACAGTGACCTCAACAGCCTGCAAGGGGAGCGAGTGCTCGGATGTCCATGATCGGGGCAGCCCCAGGAGCCAAACAGCTCCCGCGGGTCTGTCACTGCTGAAGAGAGCAGCTCGTGTGTGGAGCGAGGGGGAGGATGGCTCCCAGTTAATGCTGCTGGTATCCAGCTGCGATCTCCCTGCTAACAGGCTGAAGGGGAATAGACTGCTCATGTCATTAGCGGCGAAGGTGAGTGAGTGGGCTGCGTCCCTACGAGATGCTTGTTTTATTCTGGCTGCCAGATCGCTCCTGGTGATTAACGGCTGTGGGTTTCTGACATCTCTCTTCCTACTGGGGGAAATTTTTGAAGGACTAGAAGATGCTTTGACGCAGCCTCTGACCTTTCAGAGCTCTTGAGAAGCTGAAATAATCAGCTGAAGGTGGGAGAGGAAAAACCTTCAGTAAAGTGGGACATACTGGGCAAGAATGGCCCGACCCTGGGGTGTCGGGAACGGGGGCAGCTCTCAGCTTTGGTCTTAGGAAAGAACATGCTGCACCATGAGCTGGTTGCTTTGTTTTGTTAAAGGTAATAGCTGGGTACACAAGATGGATGTGTTTCCCTTTTTTTGATTATTTAAGCAATCTCTTTTGCTCTCAAAGGACCTGATAGATAATTAAGTGAAGTGTTGTCGGGGGATCAGCAGTCTCATGGAATCAATCGGCACCTCTCACTGGTGCTTGCTGTTTCTAATAACATCCCTGGGCAATTGGTGATTGTTTCCCTGCAAAATGTTTTGGCACTGATCCCCAGATCCAACTAAATTATTTCCTTAAGCCTGACTCCCATCAGCTTAGCTCACACACCATGGTGCCAGTGAGAAACCCTTCACACCATTGACTCGAAAGACATCCCAGGTCACGCAGAGCCAGGTATCATCTGAGTCTGGAGTGAAGCAGCACCAAACAATGTGTTGTGAGTCCCCGAAATGGCTTGAGAACCCCAGGCTGGCTCAGGCTGGAAGGGACCTCAGAGCTTCTCTCCCCCAACTCCCTGCCAGGGGCAGTGGCCCCTCAGTGGCCTCTTGGTTGCTCAATGCCTCATCAAACCTGGCCTTGAACACATCCCAGAGGGAGGAGGCAGCCACAGCTTCTCCGGGCAATCGATTCCAGAGTCTCTCCACCCTTGCACTGAAGAACTTCTTCCTAAGATCTAGTCTGAACCTCCTCTCCTTCAGTTTCAAGCCATTTCCCTTTGTCCTATCACTGGATCCCCTTGGGAAAAGTCCCTCTGCAGCCTTCCTGTACGTTCTCTTCAGGTACTGGAAGGCAGCTCTAAGGTCTCCCCAGAGTCTTCTTTTCCCTGGCCTGAACAACCCCAGCACCCTCAGCCTACCCCCACAGCAAAGGTGCTCCAACCCTTGGATCGTCTTTGTGGCCTTCTCTGGTCTCACTCCAGAAATGAAAGTGAGAGAGAGAGACTCTGCAGTGGGGATTAAGGAGAGGGAATTACTTTATTCAATGTCCCACCCCAGGTGGATTTGGTTCAGGATGCCCAGGCAAGGACACTCGTCCCCAAAGAGCTCGTGGGATGTGCAGTGCTATCACTTTTCTGACGTCTCTGCTGCCACTGACGCAAGACGGCCGGTGTGTCCGTGAGGGACAAGTTCTCCCCTGCAGTGCTGCAGTACCCAGAGCCTGTCCTGGCTCTCCACAGCCCCAGGCTTTTACACTAGATGAGAACTTTGGCCTGAAAAGCTTTTCCTTCTGTTCCAGCGAGTTGGGTGACCTCCTTCATGGGACGTGGGCAGGTGCTGGCCCTTTCTGGCTGGTGTTGCTGTATAAGTAGGGCTGACAGCAAAATCGAGGTCAGTGGACTTGTGCCAGCTTGTTGGCACTGCGGCACCTCACTGGGGATGAGCAAAATGCTAAATGTTGGAGCCAGACCGGCAGCCTGAAGGGCACAGGGGTGGAAAGCTGTCACAAACAATCTCCTGCCTCAAGAAGCCCATGCAGCTGCTCAGGTGGGTCTTGGAACCCTCTGCAAAGATGTTGCAGGAGGCCGGAGCAGATGCAGAGGGTGGGAGAAGTCAGTGCAATTGGGATGGGAAAGAATTCCTGCTGATTGCTTGATGTCCAAAGAGATCAGCTGGAAAATGGGTCTTGCCCTCTGCTATACAGTCCCCACTGGCCAAAATGGCAGGGAGGGGTGTGCTGAAGAAATTGACTGTGTGTTCCCCGGTCTGTGAGTCATTAGCTCAGATCCCCAGGCTGTCAGTTAGCCCCTTCTCCAGCATGGGAAGTTAAATTGAAACGGAATGGAGGAGAGAATAGTCCTGCTTGCTGGGACAGCTAGGGAAAGATGAAGAGTCTTAGGGATGGATCTCCCTACCCATGTCCTGGGGCTTCTGGCTGGCTCAGCAGAGCCAGTGCCCCTTGCCCCTCACAGCAGAGGGAAGTGAAGCCAATGGTGTCCTGCCCTGCAGAGCTCCAGCCAGGGGCTGTAGCTGGACTCTGCCCCTCAACACAAAGCCTATCCAGACTGCCAGCTTCTTCCAGGAGGTACCAGGACTCCTCTCTACCGCATGTCCCTGGAGACCAAGGCTCACTGCTTCTGCCGAGGGTGCGGAGCTGGCTCTGGTGAGCAGCAGTGGCTGCTATTGCGCTTTCCCGTGCCCTGACACTGGCCACCCACTCTCCCTGTGATGAACCACTCTGGTGCCACGTCCTTGGCTCAAAAATCATCTCCTCTTGCCTGAGCTGCCCAGTTGCCTGTTTGTAATGCAGGTGCTATCATGCCCTAGCCCTGGCATGTCCCCAAGGTCCTGCAGAGTCGCCACTGCCTGCCCAGCTCAGCCCATTAGCCTTTGCTCTTGGCTTCTGGTGTGACTGGTAATGATTCCTGGTTTTGCAGCACCTCTGTGCCCAAAGCACTTCCTTTTATTAGATGCAGGACATCCTCCTCCATTCTCATTCTGAAGTTGTACCGTGGGGCATACCACATGGGAGAGGAGCTGCTGTGAGGCACTCTGCAGCTTCCATTGGGAAGTGGGAGCTGAGGTCCTGGCCCAGTGGTGGGGCTGTGTTTATGGGCAGGAACAGCTCCATTAAATCTACTCTGCTCCCCAGTGCTGTAGCAATAAAAACTATCAGGATCAAGATGGTGTTAAGAAATTTATGATGAACGCTCCATTATGGTGGCTGCTTTGATTCCTCCCAGGAGCTGTTGTTGGGCTTCTCCCAGAGGACTTCTGCCAGCTGTTCTTCTGGTTGTTCTGCAGACAGTTGTTCTTGTGTGCTGCTGACTTACCAGAGGTGCTGGATAGTCATGCTCAGTGGATGAGAAAATTACCTGCAAACTTCTTTGTGATGTGAGATCAGCTCTGAAAGCTGCTGAGAGCCCAATAGAGACGTCTAGTAGCAGAATTGAAGGAATGAATTGGGCTGCAGCAGGGAAGGGGAAGCTGAGGACACCTGTCTTGTGTGTCACAACCTTAACCAGAAGAAAACAAGAGGGGAAAGTCATTAGAAGCCCAGACTGGCTCAGGTTGGAAGGGACCTCAGAGCTGATCTACCCCAACCCCCTGCCAGGGGCAGCGATGCCTCTCATCCAGACTTGGTTGCTCAAGGCCCCATCAAACCTTGCCTTGAACACCTCCAGGGAGGGGTCCAGCCACAGCCTCTCCAGGCAATCGATTCCAGAGTTGCTTCACCCTTCCACTGAAGAACTTTTTCCTAAGATCTAGTCTGAACCTCCTCTCTTTCAGTTTCAAACCATTTCCTCTTGTCCTACTGCTGGATCCCCTTGGGAAATGTCCCTCTCCAGATACTAGAAGGGAACAGTACAGGTTCAGCTATGCTGCTGCTCCCCTTGGCTCATCTGACATCTCATTCCTTTGCAGCTCTGTGTGCCAAGAGCCTTGTTAAAGCTCAGTCTGATGTGGGGATGTGTGCAGGTTTCACATGTCTGCGCCAGAGCTCATTCCTCTGACGCTGTGCTCTGTTATGGTGATGCTCCCCAAGGGAAGACCCTCCTTCTCTCCCCATCGCCTCTCACAGCCAGGGCTGCTGTAATTTAAATAGCTGGGGACTGCACAAAAAGCTTCCTGGATGCTCCAGTGTTTGAACAAAACTCTTGCTTCAAGAAAAGTGTCCTGTAGGTGTGGGGAGGTTCTCCTCCCCTTCTACTCTGCCCTGGTGAGACCATACCTGGAGTAGTGTGTCCAGTTTGGGGCTCCCCAGTTCAAGAGAGACAAGGATCTACTGTAGAGGGTCCAATGGAGAGCTACAAGGATGGTGAAGGGATGGGAGCACCTCCTCTGTGAAGAAAGACAGAGAGCTGGGGCTGTTCAGTCTGGAAGAGAGAAGGCTGGGAGGGATCTCATTAATGTCTGTAAATATCTGAGGGATGGGTGTCAAGAGGAAGGGGACAGGCTCTTTTCTGTGGTGTCCAGTGACAGAACAAGGAATAGGGGGGATAGACTTGAACATTGAAGGTTCCACTTCAACGGGAGGAGAAATGTCTTTACTGCAAGGCTGCTGAGAGAGGTTGTGGAGTCTCCTGCTCTTGAGACTTTAAAACCCCCAAGATGATCTCTAGAGGTCCCTTCCAACCCCTCACATTCTATGATTCTATGGTTTGATGATTTTAATGGTCAGTGAGTGGGTTAGTGGTTTGCACTGACCATCCTGTGATTTTTGCCAAGACACTGGTGGCCAGAGGGAGGACAGGGTGGTGCTGAGTAATCTTCAACCCCCAGCTCCTATCCCAGCTGCTGAGCTTAGGTTTACTGGAGCAGACCCGCTTCTAGCAGAGGATAAACCCAGAGATTCCTCAGGCTGTTTGAGCACGTGGTTGCAGAAGGATTTACCCCCTGAGCTGCTACAAACCCAAGCTTATCTAAAATGGGTAAAAATAATCTATTCCAACTGATGCAAGCTCCCGAGTCAAAAATCTATTCTTCCAAATAGACTGGGATTACAAATAGGTGCAGCTCACAAATGGGCTCCCCTGGCTGCTGCTCAGCCCCCTGCTTAAACCTGCTCTAGGCAGAGGCTTAAACACTCGATCATTTCAGCGCCTGCCTGAAGGCCATGTTGAATCAAGGCTGTGGGAGACCAGCTTCTAAGAAGAAAAATCAGCTGTTTAGCTCTCTTAAATGGTCCCGTGGTGTTGCTGCCTCCCGTTCAATTGCTGCTGTTTTTCACCCACATGAGTGTGTGGTGCCTGCTGTGGAGCACTTCACATCTCAATACGGGACGTACACCCCTGTGCCAGTGTGCACCGGCTTTGCAGGGTTTGGAGATGCCCAGTCCCTGCAAATCTTGTACCAGCCTGTAGCTGGGTGAAGGTTTGCCTTGTGTCATGGGTTATAAAGCCAGGGCAGAGAGAATTGAGATGGGGAGAATGGCAGCTCTGTGTGGTGACAGGGGGCTTCTGCTGCTGGTGATGGTGGTGGTGAATGCTCTGGGGTAGGGTGGGAACAGGTTGGGGGCTGAGGTGCAGCCTGATGTGTGAAAGGCAGAATTGGCTGGGCAGCAGGTCAGAGCTGCAGTGGAGACTCAACCACACAGTGTCACCCAGTGGATGTGACACCACACTGAGAGAAAGGGGCTTTCTCAGGGGGCTGTGGGCTCACCTTGCTTGCTTCTCCCTTTTCCAATTGCTTTTTCTACTCTGTGTTTCCTGAGGCAGGCAGCAGCCTTTGGGGTGTGTTTAGCACTTACCAGGGCAGCTAATTGTGATCTGCAGCCACTGAGGTCAGTACCAGTGGTGGACCATCACTGAGCCACATGGATGGTCCCACTGTCCCACAGCGGGAAGAGAAATCCCTTGTGGATTTCACCATCCTCCCCACTCTGTGATCACCCCAGTGGAGCAGGTCACCTGTCAGAGCTATGTCCTGAAGGGCTCCTGAGTGAAGGGAAGGTCTCTTATGGGTTTTCATGACAGGTCTGCATTAGTTCTTCAGTGGGTATTAGTGGTGGGGATGTGCTGGGGCAGGGACACTTCTGTGCTAGACCCTGAACTGCTTCACTCCATGGGTGCTTGTAGCCCTCAGCAAATCTATAGAAAGCTCCAGAGAGTCTCACCAGCCCACCCACTGCAGCTCTGCCTGCTGCTGGAAGAGGCTGTCACCAGCAGAGTCCCAATGGCCACTGCCAGCTTCTCTTCACTCCTTTCTCTCCCATGCTCTCCTGGAGCATGGAAGGATCCCTGTGCCATAGTGCCTGTTGGAGAGTGGTGTCTTGGGGTGGGCAGTGGGCTCGGACACAGCTCCATCATCCCAGTGAGATGTGAGGTGATGCCAGCAAGGCTGGGGGGTGGCGAGCATCTCTGCTCTCTGCCAGCCAGACTGGGCTCCACATGCTCACAGGGAGAGACAAGATTGTGATGAGTGATGTGTTTGAGGGTCCAGCAGGGGAGTGATGGGGTGAGGGGCAGGATGTAGGGAGCAACCCCAGTGCTCTGCAGTTCTGATGGAGCTGTTTGTTTCACAGTCATTGTTTAAGTTGTCCAGGCACGTGGTGACCTTGGGAGCTTGTGACAAGTTGGCAGCCAAATTGCTGTTGTGTGATGGAGATGCTGAACTGGGAACTGGCGAGCTGGATTCTCTCTGGCTCTGGCAGGGAGGGACAGGAGTGTTGCCAGGTCAGTATCTCTGACGATACTACTCTTTACCAAAGTGCCACTGATGTTAGATGTCTGTGGTCATGAGCTTTGCCCAACACCACCTCTGCTCAGTGGGGACAGGAGATGTTGCAGGAGCAGCTATCAGAAGGATGGATGGATGGATGGATGGATGGATGGATAGATAGATAGATAGATAGATAGATAGATAGATAGATAGATAGATAGATAGATAGAAAAAAACCCCAAAGCACCTCTTTTCCAAGAGCAAGTCCAGGGTGTTGATGCTCCTGAGGCCCCTGAAGGGCTCAGCCCCCAGGGACAGCTCTGATGTGTTAATCTGAGTTTCTGCTAAAGCCTGTGTCAGCTTCCCATGATGGAAGCTGGAGGACCAACTGCAGGTCACCCTAGCTGGGTGCCAAGGTCATCTCCATGCTCTTTTAAACATACAGATGTATTTAGGAATTGTTGTGCTCAGTAATTCACTGCCTGTGCTGGAGAAAGCAGCTGGTGAGAAATGGCAGCAGAATTGCTGGGAGAGCTGTCAATGGGCCCTGAAGGCATCAGGAGCTTTTCCAATGGCAGCTGTGTGGACCAGCAGTGCTGTTGTCCTCCACACTGATCCCTGGCCGGCTCTGGCTCCTCTGCAGAGCTGCTGAAGCTGCTTAGTCTTGGTTCAGCCCATACCAGGGTTCGTCCTGGCATGTCAGAACCCACCTTGCCTCCCCTACTCCTCTCTTTCCCTGGCTAATCATAGAATCATTATGGCTTTAACGGACCTCCAGGATCAAGTCCAGTCCTGTGGGGAGAGCCAGAGTATCGCTCTGTCAGCAGCAGCAGCTTTGCTTTAAAAATGTTGTAGTTCAGAAAAAACCACAAAAATCCCATCTTTTTCCATAGATTTTTCTGTAGCTCAGTCATCCAGCTGGCGATTGCCAAGTACTTTGAGATCTTTCAACCTCAAGGAAGAGTAAAGCAGTGTCACCCCCGAGTCCTGAAACTGATTGTCCTTCTCCTATTAAAACCATCCTGTCCTTACCTTGTCTTCCAGGTCCTGAAAGGCTGCAAGAAGCTGAACCTGTCGGTGCATTCGGTGGGGCGCATCCCAGGAGGGTATGTCACCAACCACATCTACACCTGGGTGGACCCACAGGGCCGGAGCGTGTCCCCACCAATAGGTCTCCCACACCACCAGAACAGCTCCCTCCGCAAGGACAGTGAGAAGAGGAGCCACCTCCAGCTCCTGCAAGAGGGAGATGAGAAAAAGGTGAGCAAGGGGATCACACACAGCCCCATGGACCTCTCTGCAGTTACCATGTAGGTCCCAACCCCCTTCATTCTCTGTATGCTTTTAATTCCTGTGATTCCAGCCTCTGTTGGGATAGCCTACCTCTCCTGGATCCTGCTTTTCATCCTTGGTCTCTAGCTTTCCCTCTGCCTCCCCTGAGGAGTCCTGTAGGACTCAGGGCGTGGATTAGCTGAGTCGTCATGTCCTGACTGTGCACCGAGAGATGAGAACAGTTCCCAGAAGAGGGGGAGAGCCTGCCTCTAGCTTTTTCTCTTTTTATCTGTATGTGCAAACACACAGATATAAATTCCAGTGCTGAAAGGGGGTTGTTCTGTTCACAAACATCATGCAAATACATGCAGCACATCCCTGGTTAATTCCTCCCAGTCAAAGCAGAACTGACTGGTACCCTTGAGGGCTGTTTCATTTCTGAGTGGTTTTACATTTCCAAGGGAAGGTCTGGAGATTAGTTGGTTATTTTCTTCTCCTCCTCCATTTCTTGTCGACCTGGATGTCCTGGAATCCACATGCAAATGTGTTCAAATGGACACCTTTTGGAAGGCAGAGCAGAGCCAGGAGCTGAAGTGATGTAGAGCAGCCAGAGAGAGTGTCTGTGTGTGTGTGTGTTCATGGCCACAGGCTGTGCCAAAGAGGGTTAAGTCGGACATCAGGAAAAGTTTCTTCCCTGACAGAGTGGTCAAGGGTTGGAAGAGGTTGCCCAGGGAGGGCAGGAGTCGCCGTCCCTTGAGGGGTTCAAACAATAAGTAGATGTGGCCCTGGGTTTAGTGGCCAGGGTCAAGTCGGGCTGGTGGTTGGACTGGATGATCTTGGAAGTCTCTTCCCACCTTAATGATTCCATGAAACCCACCATTGAGCTGTAGTTTGGATGATGTTTCCAGTTCCACAAGGTTAAATTCAAGGTGGGTGGAGGCACTCCATGTTCATCAGGAGTAGAGAGATCCCTGCCTGGGTACCTTTCCCTCCAGCTCATCTGTTCTCAGTGCCTGGAGGGATGGAGCTTGCAGGGTAGTTTCACAAGTTTGCTGATCCGTAGGCAGCAGCATTCATTATCAAAAGGCTTGAAATGGAAACCGCTGCTGTTGGTGTGTGATAGCGTAACCGATCCGCCTGCTGGAGGGGGGATCTGGTACACAGCCTGTTCCTTCCCAGAGTGGGCACCTGGCCGGTGGGCTGGAGGTGTGGAGCAGACGGGCTGGACTGGTGTGGAGCCAGCATGGCTGGGCTTTCAGCCTGGCCTCCCTGTGTGCTTTGCTGTATCATAGACTGGTGGAGTTGGAAAGGACCTCTGAAATCATCTAGTCAAACCCCCTGCCAGAGCAGGATCCTCTAGAGCAGATCCCACAGGAACAGTCCAGGTGGGTCTGGGATGTCTCCAGGGCAAAGACTCCACAGCCTCTCTGGGTAGCCTGGGCCAGCACTCTGGTACCTCACCATGAAGAGGATTCAGGGCAGAAGGCAGCCAGCGATGCTGGCCAAGAGCTGTCACATTCCTTGCCTCTGGCTGGCTGTTCATTGCATTTTTTGTGGACACCGGGATTCCTTCTCTGCCAGCTGTGGAAGAAGCCATTATGGGGTTTGGGGGAGTTACTGGTGGACTGTCAGCTGTTCACTGGCTTGGCTTTCACCATCCTGCTCCAGTCAGTGGTCCTGAGCCAAAGCCCAGCTTGCACCAAGCCTGAGCCAGAGGCTGTGTGTGGATGAGCAGGTGGATGGGAAGGTCTGAGCCAGTGATTCAGGGCAGACCTGACCTGACGCAAGAGAAGAGATAAGAAGGTGTGTGAGAACTAAAGGGGTTGGAAGGCTGCAGGAGGTGCAGCTTGCAGGTACCTGTGGTTGAGCAAATTATTGCAGATGTTGTCACCTTCTCTGTCTGTGGTGTCTGAGGCAGATTGCACAGATGGATGGATTTCCTCAGTTCTTCTACTCTTACTTTCCTGTAGTCAGAATCAGCAGATCCAGTATTTCATCTGAGCCCTGTGTCCATCCTCCCCGCAGGTGAAGTAGCTTGTGATGGTGGTTGGCAATAATAATGATTGGGGGTTGTGGAATCTCTTTCTCTGGAGATGTTTAAAACCTGTCTGGATATGTTCCTGTGTGACTTGGTCTAGGTGATACTGCTCTGGTAGGGGGATTGGACCAGAGGATCTTTCCAGGTCCCTTCCAATCCCTGATGTTCTGTAATAAGCAAAAAACAAAGGGCTTGCATGAGTGCAAAGCTCTAGTGGAACCTTGCTGGAGCCTTTCTCCAGGAGGAGCAGAAGCAGGTCACAGACCCCCAGCACCATCCTAGCATATGATGTAGCCTGCTTGCTGGGAACATGGGACTTGCTTCCAGTGGTCACCTTGGGCTTCAGAGCAGAGTAGATTTTATGATCTGCCCAGGCTTCAAGTTGTCTGGATTTTTCACAACAGCAAGGACCATTTGGGCTGTGAATTATCATTGAGCTACTTCTGGGATCGACAGCTTATTTCATGAAAAGCACTTTGGAAACCATCAGCCAGCAAAAGTCTCGTAGGTGCCGCTGAGCTGGGAGGAAGATGAACAGTACGAAGTGTTGGGCTGCTAATTCTCTGAGAAACGCCATTTCATCAGCTGAATTGCTGCTTTAATGTCCCTATTGCCAGGGGAGCTGCTTATTCCTGTCAGCTTTTGGTGCAGCAGGAGAGAGACAATACACGTCAAGGAGAGTGTGAACATCTCTCCTCGCCTTCAGGCAGTTCTGTATCCAGAAGTGGCTGTAATTATTGTAAAAATAAAGAAAAAAGAACAACAAGAGAAATAACCTCTGTGATAACGTTGCGGGGTTTGAGAGATGCTAATGGTGACCACTTGAGCATGAAGGATAAGAAATGCAGGAGAGGTGAGGAAGGATTTCTTTCTATTAGATTGTAATGACATTTTCAGTGTGAAGCAATACAGCTCCCCACGTCTGTCGCTCCTGGTGTGCACTGACCTTGCTGGGGTTTGCTTAGGGTTACAGCTCAAGGCTTATCCAGTCGGCAGCTCCTGCTCCTCCAGGGGACTGAAAGTACCCTGCCCTGGCTAGGCTGTAGAACTATCCCAGCAGACTTACCCCAAGATGTCCCTTGGGCCAGAGCTCACCTCACCCCATGCTGGTGAGCAGCAGCTCTTTGTTAGTTCAGAATCGTGAGGTATGAGGTGAGCACTGCCTGGCAGGGAGGTTGGCTAAAGCTGGGATGAGCCTTGGGATCAGACTCTGTGGTTCAGAGCCCATTCCTGTGTTCCTGTGAGTGGGCTCACACATTTGCAGGCTGCCCAGGCACAGGCCAGCAGGGTTTCCTTGGTTAGCAGGAGGTGGATGAGCCCTGGGTGGCTCCTGAAGGGTTGTTTTTGTTGTACAGCAGCAGTAATGGCATGGAAATTGCTGTTGGCATGGGCAAGACCTTCCCAGCCGCTCAGGCAGCTGTGTGCTGCTCAGTACCCATGCAGAGCCATTCTTGTCTGAAAGAGCTTTTACTAATGGCAAAATTGAATCTGTCAACAGGTAATTTCATAAACCAGGAGAAAAGAATTCCCATGCAAGAATGAGCTCAGAGCAAATGTCTTACTGGCATCTTTTCCCTTCATTTCCTACTACAAGGCAGCAGATGTTCCAGCACTGAAACTGAAATGAAAATTGTGACCTTGATCTTCCACGTGTTGCCAGGTACAGGCAGAAGTAGCCTGAGGATGGACATGGTTTCAGCAGTAGCCACTGCTTAGTGTCTGAGCTCCCACAGGTTTGGGAATACCTGGCCCTTCTCAGCAAGGTGCTGGGGGGGTTATCTTGCCTGGATGTCCTCAGTTTCCCTCCCAGAATAGCTGCTCTTGCTGCCTCTGTTGTTGGGTGCTGATGGGACAACTGTGCCTTCAGCAGCTTGGGGTCACCCCAGATCTCCTGGATATGAGCTTGAGGTGTGTTGAGGTCCTTGAGAAGTGTTATGGCCGCAGAATGGGGGAATGGTTGAGGGGGAGGAAACTTCAAGTGGAAGCATAACCAAAATGCCCTCTTCTGGGGCCAGACAGTACTGAAGTGTTTGTCATATGTGCAATGTGCTTACAGGAGAGGAAAAACCCAAGCAAAGAGCTTGGCTCAGGGAGCAGAGCATTGGGTGGTGCAGGGATCCGCACTTTGCCTCGTGGCCGGATCAAGCCACAGTGGTGGGAACCACTGCAAACATCAGACTGGTCACAACAGATGTGGAACTACTGGAACTGGCATCCTGGTCACAGGGGACAGGTTTATCTCCCTCCTTGGACAGCAGAGCTTGACCTGTGCTGCACTGTCATCTGCAGTCTCTCTTTCCCACAGCAGTGTCCAGAGGATGGGTGAAGTGCCCTTGGTAGGATGGCTGTGGGTGCAGACAACACTGTGCTGGGGCAGCTGTACTGACAGTGCCAACCTCACTAAACACCATCCCTGCTCTGTGCCCCATAGAATCATTAAGATTGGAAGAGACCTCCAAGACCATCCAGTCCAACCATGAATCCAAACCCACCCTGCCCACTAAACCCTGTTCCCCAGGGTCACATCTACTCAGTATTTGAACCCCTCATGAGACAGCGATTCTCCCGTCCCAGGGCAGCCTGTTCCAACCCCTGATCACTGTCAGGGAAGAAATTTCTCCTGATATCCAACCTAACCCTCCCCAGGTTTAAACCTTGTGGGGTCTCCTTCTCTGGAGACATTTAAAACCTGGCTGGATATGTTCCTGTGTGACTTGGTCTAGGTGATCCTACTCTGGCAGGGGGATTGGACTAGATGATCTTTCGAGGTCCTTCCAATCCCTGATGTTCTGTGATACCCCAAAGCCCCTTGCATGGAGCAACTCAGTGTTGTTCCACTGCGGCAAACAGCTACCTCTGGGTTCAGCTCTTCCTTCCTGCCTCCATCATGGTTTCCCAGCCGGAGGGAACCGAACCCCCTGCCTATGAGCTCTCACTCCATTTCTCAGCCATCCCCTACAGCTGCAGGCTGTCAATAAGCCGAGGGCTCCAGCAGCGGTGATTTCTCTGGCTCCCGCTGCTCCTCCCGGCAGCCTGCGTTTCTATTGCCTTTTCCGCGGGGTTTGTTCAGAGCAGCGGAGCTATCAGTTGATTAAGAAATGCAATTAAGCCCTTAACGACCCAACTTTCTGGGACTGCCAGCAGCAACACGCTTTTAAGTAGTGTTTAGGTTTTTCCACACAGCTTGGGTTTGCAGGAAGATCTTTCAGACCCTTTATTTCTCCAGGGATGCATCCATTGCTTCGGGAAAACTAGGGTTGCCTCTGCTGTGTGTAAACAGAGCAGCTCTCACAGCAGCACATCGGGTTTATAGGGCCAGGGAGTATCTCTTACTCTATCTGATGATATCGGGGTGGGGAAAGCAGCTTCTCAGTTTACCCACCCATCGGGATAGTGTTAAAGGGAAATGGAAATGGTTGGGTACAGAGCTACCCCTCCTGTTGCTGGCTCCATGCAGGGCTGGCACAAGTGCTAGTACTAGGGCACAGAGAGGGGATTGTTGCCTTCACCACCCTGTTTTGACCCTGAGCTGGGGCTGCTTTGCTGCTGTTCTGCTGCTGGTGTTTTACCTGAAACTAGGGGGGGTTTTGGAGACAGTGAAGAAGGGAAACTGAATGTCATGAGATAAATGGGGAGAAAAGAGAGGGATTTGGGGGAAGTTTGGTGTTTGTCTGGGTTTAGTAAAACCCATTTAAATGTTCTGTACAGTACATGTTCACGCTCTGAGCAATGCTTCTATGTAAAGTTAAAGCGCCTCCAGAGAGGAGATCCTGACCCTCTGCTCTGGGGACAGGCTGAGAGAACTGGGGTTGTTCAGCCTGGAAAGGAGAAGACTCCAGGGGGACCTGATAGTGACCTTCCAATCCCTGAAATGGGCTGTCAGAAGGCTGGGGAAGATTGTTCCTAAGGGCAGGGAATGATAGGTCATGGTTTGCAGCTGGAAAAGGGCAGAATGAGGCTGGACAGGAGGAAAAAGCTCTTGAATCTGAGGATGGGGGATCCCTGGAACTGGCTGCCCAGAGAGGGGGTGGAGGCTCCATCTCTAGAGCCATTCAAAGTCAGGCTGGCTGGGGCTCTCGGCAACCTGGCCGTGCTTGGTGTAGGGGGGTTGGACTGGTTTCAGCTCCTGTGCAGCTGGTGAGGCAGTAATGCAGTTGCCACTAGTGATACCAGTATAGAAAAGTAGAAGCTGGTTTAGTACCAGTTTTATCTCAAAGTCCAGCTTTGCAGCGTGCTGTCTGAGGTGGGTTCTTGTCCTGCTGCTGATGTCTTGCTGCTGCACTACCTCCTACATAGAACGTGGTTTGTAACTGCAGCCTAAGGCTGGGCTGAGCTCCCTATGTGATGCTGTGTCCTCTGGAAAAGCAGCTTAATTAGTGGCTTGAAGCTGGAAGTGGCTTTTCCATCCAGATGAGTGTGGAAGCTGTTGATTTGGCTGCGCTGAAGAGTTTTAAATGTAAAAGCCATTCACAGACAGGCTGCTCCTGGTTATTTCTGTCAGTGTGAGATGCATTTGGCTTTCTCATTTGGTTTCAGTCCTGCTGTCTTCTGTTCTTCAGAATTGGCTTAAAACTTGGGGAAAAAAAGCAAAAACAGAAAAATAACAACCAACCTGGTGTTATTAATTTGAAAGGTGCCTTGCAGTGAGGGAACAAAGGCCATTTCAGCCTGAGAAGCCCCAAGGGAGCAAAACACAGGCTGATTCACTTGCTCTGAATCCTCCCCTGAACCTTCCTTGGCCATCACACCATCTGAGCAGGGGAAGCTGGATAACAGCTGTGGTGTAGCTGTAAATGCTGCCTCGTGGCCACTGTATGTCTGAGTGCTGTGTGCTACCTCCAGCTGTCAGAGGGCTGCGGCACAGCCCATCATCTGCTGTCGTGTGTGCTGGCTGCTCTGGGCAGGATGGATAAAAGATCTACCCTGGCATTATTAATTACAGCTAATAAGGCTGTTCGGACGTGTCCTGAGTGCCACAGGCACTGGGTGCTGCTGGTGGGGTGTCCTGTGATGTCCATCTCATGGACCAGTGACCACTGGGCTGCTGGAGGGGTGTGAGGACCAGCTGGGCTGAGCCAGGACCTTCCCCTACTGCTCCCCGTGCCTCTGTGGTGTTTGTCAAGAGAGCCTGGAGTGGCCCCTCGCAGGCACTGCTGCATGAGAGAAGGATTGAGAGATGGAGCTGGGCTGGTTCCCAGCCTGGATGGACTGGTACCTGCTGTGTAGCCACAGCTTTGCAGAGGAGAAATGCACAGGCAGTGCTGCTGGCACCACTCTGTCAGTGCCTGCAGTGCTTTGGGCATTTCTCTAGGTCAGGTATCTACCCCAGAGATGCCCCTGTAAAAGAAGACTGCTGAAAGCTGCTGCAGATCAACTTCTCCTTGGGTTAGGGTTGTGATCCTTCCCGGCCACGTGCGCTGCCCGCACGAGCCAAACCCTCTCCATCCTCCAGAGCTGATGTCTGCTTCTCATGTTCCCCACTGCCTGCCCTGTCCCAGGAGCTGCCCTGTCCACCCAAGGGATCTGCAGGGGGTGCAGAGCAATGGCTTCAGCCAAAGAGCTTAAAAGCAGCTCTGTCCGGACCCTGGGTGTGTTTGCCATAAACTGGAGTGAGATCTGTAGCTGGTTCTGCAAAAGAAGCTCTGTCCCAGCTGTGCACTGCTCTCTAGGGAGCTGGTGGAGTACTGATGGCGGGAGTGGGGATGTGGTTGTGGGGGTCAGCAGCATGGAACTGGCACCACTCAGACACCACCTCAATGGCTGTTCCTGTCCTTGGCAGGTGAACCTGGTCCTGAATGAAGGGAAATCCCTGGGGCTTATGATCCGAGGAGGGGCAGAATATTCCCTGGGCATCTACATCACCGGGGTAGATAAAGGCTCCGAAGCAGAAAGCACTGGCTTAAAGGTAAGAGTGACCATGAAGGGGACTGGGCGGGAGGTAAAGCTTCACATCCTGCAGCTGCAGGGCCATGGCAGCTCTAGCTGCTGCTCTGCCAACCCCTCTGCCCACGGCCAGGCAGGGCTCTTGATGGAGGGGGAAGCGTTGAGGTTTTGGGTACAAAGCCCAAAGGTGGTTGTGCAGAGAGAAATGGGGCTGTTCAGTCTGGAGAAGAGCAGACTGCAAGGTGACCTTCTTGTGGCCTTCCAGTATCTGAAGGGGGGCTACAAAAATGCTGGGGAGGGACTTTTTAGGATATCAGGTAGTGACAGGACTAGGGGCAATGGAACAAAGCTGGAGATGGGTAGATTTAGACTGGATGTGAGGAGGAAGTTCTCCACTGTGAGAGTGGTGAGAGCCTGGAATGGGTTTCCCAGGGAGGTGGTTGGGGCCCCATGCCTGGCTCTGGCCAACCTGATCTAGGGTGGGGTGTCCCTGCCCATGGCAGGGGGCCTGGAACCAGATGATCCTGTGGTCCCTTCCAGCCCTGACTGATCCTATGATTCTGTAAAGCCTGTGTTGCAGGTGCTTAGAACTTCTAGAAAACAATATGGATGTGTTCCTGTGTGACTTGGTCTGGGTGGTTCTGCTGTGGCAGGGGATTGGACTAGATGATCTTTCGAGGTCCCTCCCAATCCCTAATGATTCTATGATTCTAAATGCAGCCTTACAGCTTCCAGAGTAGTTTGTGTCATACAATCATAGGGGTGGAAGAGACCTCCAAAGGCCATCTAGTTCAACCCCCCTCCAACCCACACAGATCCCAGTCCTCTCTGGGGGAGAGAGAGTCCCTCTCTATGGGGAGAAGCCCTGCTGTCTGTGGCTCAGTCCCTTGGTGCTGAGCTCAGCACAAAGTGTCACCTGCAGACTGGCACTTGCAGAACACAAGGCTTTATCCTTTATTCCACCTCTTGAAGGCAGGAGCAGAGCCAGGCACACGCTGTCAGTGAAGCACACAGAGCTGTGTGTGCTGCTCCCCAACTCCAGCCAGCCACGTCCTCCCACTATGGCAGTTGTTTGCACACCAGAGCCTCCAGTTATTGACCCTTCACTTGACCCTAGTGACTAGCAACAAGACAAGTGGAAATGGGGTCAGGTTGTGCCAGGGGAGGTTCACATTGGATCGTAGAAAGAGTGGGGAGGCCTTGGAACAGGCTGCCCAGGGAGAGGGTTGAGGCAGCATCCCTGGAGGGGCTCAACAATCGGGCAGCCAGGGTGTTTCAGGAGATGGGCTAGTGGTTGGGGGTTATAGGGTGGATGGTTGCACTGGCTGATCTTGAAGGTCTTTCCCAACCTCTATGATTCTGTGATTCTCTTCTGACTGTTCTGTTTTCCAGTAACCTGTCTGCGTGTGTCAGTAGGGCGATGCCTCTTCCAGCTTTCAGGGGTTCTGTGACTTCAGACGGGCACAGATGATCCCCGCAGTGATTCGCGGGTGCTGCAGGCTGCACGTCTGGAACTGCAGGGAGCTTTAGAGATAAAGAAAGGCCTTTTGTGTCCTCTGTTAGATACAGTTGGGTGCAGACAGCATCTACATACTCCCTGTGCAGCAGCAGAAGGAACCACAAGGAGGGAAGAGCTGATGGCTAAATGTGATTTCCAGACAATTCATTGCCCTCTGAAATAGAAAAACCTGGGTCTGTTGATTATGAGCTCAGCTCAACCTTGCTGGGTCACCGGGGAGGTCCCAGACAGTGGATACTGCTGCAGCCTTTGCTGCTCCCACTGGATTTCCTTCCAGAACTGTTTGAGTCAATGCTGCCAGACTTTACATTTTAGGAAGAACTTTTTTGCATCTATGCCACCAAATCTGAATTCTTGGATATTTTAATAACAAGGTTCTGTATTTCCCTTCAGTTTTGATTAAAGGGTGAACAGCAGGTTATTGAAAGCCAGTCAGACCCAAGGAAGCTTCTCTCTTCACAGACCCAAGGAAGTGCCCAAAGCTCAGCCAGCTTTTGTCTGCTGCAGGAGCAGGGGTCATGGTCCTGAGTAGGGGTTATGATCTTGAGCAGGGGTCAAGGTCCTGAGCAGGGGTCATGGTCCTGAGTAGGGGTCATGGTCCTGAGCAGGTGTCATGGTCCTGAGTAGGGACTATGGTCACGAGTGTGGACCATGGTCCTGAGCAAGGGTCATGATCCTGAGTGGCAGGTTGAGTGCTACCAGTGCCAGCGTGGGAACTGCTGCTCCATGCCCTGGGCACAAGGCACAAGGTGCCTGCAGAGCCCAGGTTGCCTAGCTGTGACCAGGCACTAATGAAATATTCATTCTGCTGGCCTTGGCCCTCTTGATGTTTATTCATTCATGACACTTGTGTTTTGCAGCTTCTGTTCTGCCTGCCCCCTTCATGGCAAGAGCTGAGCCTGTTCTCCTGGCCTTCACAGCTCTGCTCATCCCAGTTCCTTCCTCACTCATTTTTACCTGGTGGTGCATTTTGTCAGTTTTTTTCTTTAAAGCCAATTCTTTTCTTTGTCTCCTTGACCTTTACATCAGCGAGAGCAGATTGCAGGGAGTGTTTTATGAACAAACAGCTCAATAGTGAGTTCCCTGCACAAGGGCTGGGTAGGAAGAGGCTTTTACCATCTATGTGTGTCTCTATACAGGAGGAGAAAAAGACAGGCTGCAGGTAGGTCGAGGTGAGTGGTTTCACCTCATCAGTGGCAGTCAGAAGACATCTTTTGGAGACTGTCTTCCAATACCTGAGGGGAACCTACAGGAGATCTGGAGAGGGACTTCTCCCAAGGAGATTTAGTGACAGGACAAGGGGAAATGGTTTGAAACTGAAGGAGAGGACGTTCAGACTAGATCTTAGGGAGAAGCTCTTCAGTGCAAGGGTGGAGAGACTCTGGAATCAATTTCCCAGAGAGGCTGTGGCTGCCCCTCCCTGGAGGTGTTCAAGGCCAGGTTGGATGAGACCTTGAGCAACCAAGTCTGGTTGAGGGGGGTTGCTGCCCCTGGCAGGGGGTTGGGGTAGATGAGCTCTGAGGTCCCTTCCTTTAAAGGGAGCTTTTATTTCCAGTCTGTGTCTGCTTTGCTCCTCGTGTTGCTGTTGTCAGGCTGTTTAGGGCAGAGAACATGTTTTCAGGCAGCACTTGGCACCTAGCTCCTGAATCTGTGTCATTCTTCCAACAAGCTGTGTTGGCCTCGTTGGCCGTGGATCATCTGCTCTGACCTGTTTTCCCCTCAGGGATGCTGAAAACCTCCTTATTTTCCTGTGAGTCATAATTTGATCACTTCCAAATCATTCTGGACTTTTTTCTGTCCATATTTATAAGATCTTCAGATCTGCTTTTGGTAACTATTTCTGACAGAGAGAGATTCCCTTTCCCACAGTGCCACCCACAAGTGTAATTTAACCTCCCTTCCCGCACACCAGTGGCATTAAATAAGACTCGTGCTGGTGCCAAACCATTTGGCATCCAATTAGCCCTGTTATTCCCAGCTCAATTTGGTGTCATCTAACATTAACTCATGTTTAAAATCTCTCACCTGTTTTGCTCTCCCTGCAACTGAATTTCTCTCAGAGCCAGTTTTGATTATTTCTAAGGGACTTCAGGTGCTCGGAACCCTGGTTTGAAGCCCGTTAAGCTGCTCTTCACTGCACCTCCCTTTCCCATGTTATTCTCTGTCTCCAGAGCAAGAAGCAGCTGAAACCATCAACGGGAGGTGTTAATTGTGAATTCTATCTGCTGTCTGTCATAGACTCCCAGACTGGCTCAGGTTGGAAAGGACCTCAGAGCTCCCCACTCCAACTCCCTTGCAGGGGCAGCAATGCCTCACAGCCAGACTTGGTTGCTCAAGGTCTCATCCAACCTGGCCTTGAACACCTCCAGGGAGGGGCCAGCCACAGCCTCTCCAGGCAATTGATTCCAGAGTCTGTCAACCCTTGAACTGAAGACCTTCTTCCTAAGATCTAGTCTGAACCTCTTCTCCTTCAGCTCCAAAACATTACCCCTTGTCCTGCTGCTGGATCCCCTTGGGAGAAGTCCCTCTCCAGCCTTCCTGTAGGTTTCCTTCAGGTGCTAAAAGGCAGCTCTGAGGTTTCACTGGAGTGTTCTCTGCCCTAGACTGAAGAGCCCCAGCTCCCTCAGCCTGTCCCCACAGCAAAGGTGCTCCAGCCCTTGGATCATCTTTGTGGCCCTCTCTCGACTCACTACAACAGTTCCACATCCTTCTCATGTTAGGGACACCAGAACTGGATGCAGGATTCAAGGTAGGGTCTCAAAAGTGCAGAGTAAAGAGGGAGAATCCCCTCTCTTGCTCTGCTGGCCTCTTCTCTTGATGCATCTTAAGGTACAACTTGGCCACCTGGGCTGCAGGAGCTCACTGCCTGCTCATGTTGAGCTTCTCATGAGTCAACACCCTCAAGTCTTTCTCTCTCACCCTTCACATGTCACACTCAGCGTTCCAGGGTAGATTTTTCCCTGGTCCTAAAATACCCAGGGCAGTAACTCTTCTGTGTTTTATTAAAACCTCACTGAGTCTTATTATTTCTTATTAATTCTTCTTTTATTCTGTGCTGGTTTGGAGCTCTGCGTCCATGAGTGTTTGGACATCAGGAAACATTTCTTCCCTGACAGAGTCAGTGATTGGAATGGATTGGATTTGAACAGACTGCCCAGGAAGGGGGTGGAATCGCTGTCCCTGGAGGTGTTCAAAAAACAGGTAGATGCAGCCCTATAGAACAGGGTTTAGTGGGCAGGGTGGGGTTGGGCTGATGGTTAGACTGGATGATCTTGGAGGTCTCTTCCTGCCTTAGTGATTCTGTGATTCCATGATCCAGCAAATCCTTTGCCAGGGTCAGTGTTTGTTTTCATAGATGGTTCTTTTCCATCTTTGCAGCCTTTTGTTACCTTCCCAGTTGTCCTTGACTTTGGAGGGGGGAAGAAAAAAAAAATCTATGTTAATTAACAAAAAATCCTTTCCAGCTGTAATAGGAGCCTGACATCAAGATAGGCAGCTCTGCAGGCACTTGAGCTGTCTGACCATTCCCTTATCTGCCCTTCACCAGCAATTATTTCTGCAAGGCTTGCTTCTCCCTCTGCATGAGTTGCTCGCACTTCTCTACCCAGACTAGTTGTTCTCACCCAGAATTAGTGTTCTGCAGCACCAGCTAGAGATGGTCTTGTGCTGGAGCACAGGAGGCCAGAGAGCGTGATGGACTTGAAATAAATGTTGAAGCTGTGATGAAGGATGGACTCCGATGGATGAAGCAGCTTGTCCAGCTCCTCTGGTCTCACCGGCATAGTGAGGGCTTAGCTGGGTTCCTTTTGGTCTGCTCTTGGAAGGAGAAACAGAAGAAAAGTTACTAAATCTTTGTAACTGCCTTGAACAAAGAATCATGAAAGTTTAATCCACAATATGGAAAATGATTAAAGATTCATAATTGCAATAGAACTAGCTGATCAAAATTGGATTTTGATTGTTCCGGTGCTGCTGTGAGCCCAATGCTCCTCATCTGAGCAGCAAAATCCACTCCAGTCAAATGCCAATGCATGAGAAAGACCCAAGATGATGCTCATTACACCTGAACGGGTGTTTCTCGGGCAGATGAGGCACTTGCACAGGTTTCCCTCGCTGCTAGGTTGCTGATCAGCCATTTTCTGGTTGTTGGTTTAAAATGACAGAGCTTGAAGGGAACCTGAGATATCTGGAGTCTGCTGGTTGGAAATATGGCCATTTGTGGTGTTTCCCATCCTTTAGGCTCCATCCCTTCCTGTTTCTTGGTCACTCTGGACCAGCTCAGGTGGAACTGGCTGCTTCTGGCCCCTTCTGCAGCTGAGTCACAGATCCAGGCTGGCTCCAGACTGGATCCAGGCTGGCTCCAGACTGTCTTTCTCTCACACCAGGGAAGTTTCACACCCCTGTCATATGATTTTGGGAACTGATCTGTGCTCTGCAGTCTGCTGGGGCAGGCATGAGTATCTGACCCTGAACAACAACTCTGCTCTGTCCTTCCTCCCTCCAGTCAGCCACAGCAAAGGGCCACCATCCCCTGGTCATGACCTGCCCTATCTGACTTGCACCCAATGCTGTCTGTCATCCTTCCACAGGCTGGACACAGGGCTCTGGATTTATCTCTTACCTACATCATCTCTTTTGCCTTAGTAAGTCTTCTGCAGTTGTGAAGGTCCTTTTCTCCAATCAATTCTGCTCAGAGCATACTTCCAGCTTCACTCAGCATCCTCTATCCTTCCATCAGAGGGAAGGGTAAACAGGAGCCTTCCCTGGCTTCTCATTATCACCAGCGTTACTTCGTGTAGCTCCATCAAGTTCCTTACCCATTATGTCCAATCTGCATTTAACAGGCCTAATCTCTTCAATCTGTCCTTTCACAGGCACCTTCATGTGCCACCAGTCAGTTCCATTTCCCTTCTCTAGAACTTTTCTCTCTGAGTCTCCTTGCTGGGCGAGCAGAGCTGTAGCCAGGGATTGCCCTCACAGCAGGGTCATGCCTTCACTTGGACCGTGGTTACACTGGGTTTAGAGCTGTTCTGGATGGGTTCCTCACCAGGGTTTCCCATCATGTTTTGGTTGTGGGCTGCCTTGGTCATTCCCAGAGCTGCACCCTGAGCAAAGCAGTCCATGAGCTGTTGGTTCTACTCACAGAGTCATGGAATTGTTTAGGTTGGAAAAGACATTTAAGATCATTAGGTCCAACCATTACCCCAACTGTCCCATCCCACCCCTAAACCCTGTCCCTGAGCTCCGGACCTCCACGACTGCAAAACACAGCCAGGGATGGCAATTCAACCCCCTCCCTGGGCAGCCTGTTCCAAGGCCTGAGGACCCTTTCCAGGAAGAATTTTTTCCTCATGGCCAACCTACCCTTCCTCTGGGGCAGCTTGAGGCCATTTCCTCTTGTCCTGCACTTGGTCCTTGGGAGAAGAGACCCACCCTCATCTCTCTACAACCTCCTTCCAGGTAGTTGCAGACAGCCATAGTCTTTCACCTGTGTCTTCTCTGGTCATTCAAGAGGCATCAGTCACATTTCAGCCAGTGGCAAAGTCCTGTCTGGCTCTTCAAAACGCCTTTACCAGCCGCTGCTGACACCTGCCCAACAGTTGAGTGTGGCCGGTGTATCTTGATGCCCTTCTGCACCAACACAACTTCTGCTGCAGGTGCCTTAGTATTTTGTATCTGCTCAGTATCCCGCAGGCTTTCCCCTTCCTTTGCAACTCTACTGCTTCTCAGGGGAGCTCCTGTGCCAGCTTCAGGGGAGCACTGAAGTCTCCATGGCCCTCCTTGGAAAGAAACGGCTGTTCCTCTTGGGATGTGGGAATTCTACCTCTGAGATCCGTTCAACAGGCTAAGGGCTACTGCAAAAAGCACCTGGAAGTTTCTCTCAGATTCATTTCCAAACAAACCCAAGTTTAAGAATTAAACTGCTGCAGCCTCCCCTTGAGGGACACTGGAAGGAGGGTAACTCAGGGTCATGGTGGGTTTCTTTGCTATTGAGCCACATTTGCTCTACAGCTGTTTGTCCAGGAGGTCCCCTGATTCCACAGGAGTAGAAACACTTGGCAGAAATGGGATGCTTGGACCATCACACTGCAGAGTAGGAGAAGGGCTCACAGGGCTGGGCTGTGGCCTCTGCTTTGATGGGAGCTCCTGGGCTAAAGCCCTCTGGCTAAAATGGTCAGACCTGTTGCTGTACCTGACACCATGGCATGGCCACTCTGCCCTCAGCTCACAGAATCACAGGATTGTTGAGGCTGGAAAAGCCCTCTGAGCTCATCCAGCCCAGCCCAGGACCTGACATCACCCCATCAGCCAGACCAGGGCACTGAGGACCACAGCCAGGCTGTCCTTCAACACCTCCAGGGATGGGGACTCCACCACTGCTCTGGGCAGTCCATCCTAGGGTCTGATCACCTTTTCTGTGAGGAAGGGCTTCCTAACATCCAACCTAACCCTCCCCTGGCAGCTTCAGGCCCTGCCCTCTCATCCTGTTGCTGGTTGCCTGGGAGATGAGCTCGACCCAGCAACTGCTCAAAACAGGGAAGATTAAACCATAATTCCCCCTCTGAAGGAACAAGATTTTTGGGTTGTTTCTTTTTCTTCGTAGAATCACAGAACATTAGGGATTGGAAGGGTCCTTGAAAGATCATCTAGTCCAATCCTCCTGCTACAGCAGGATCACCTAGATCAAGTCGCACAGGAACACATCCAGGCAAGTTTTAAACTTCTCCAGAGAAGGAGACTCTCCATTCAGTTCCTAGTCTGTTCTTAAGAACTATATAAACCTTGTGTCTTGAAATCCTGTTTTCCAAGTCTTCCAGTTTGAATATTGCTGGTGCCTCGAGAACAAATCAGTTTAAGGAGAAATTAAAAAAAAAAAAATGTAGAAACTAAAGCCAACTCAAAATAATTTATAGCACAGTCAAGCATCTCTTGCTGTTTTACCTCAGATGCCTTTTTAAATTTTTAATAAGCTTACTTCTATTCCTGGCCTGTTGGACTATAGTGCCATTAGTAAAGAAAAATGCCATTTGGTATTAAAGGAATGCGAGGAATAAGCAAACAAAGAAATGAAGGAAATAGCCTTTTATGAAATAACTGCAAATCTTGCCAACATAACATTGAAAAATAATTTGCAAACCCATTTTTCCTACTCCTCAAAGAACATAAGTGGAAATTTGCTGTGTGTGCACTGCACACTGAATTCTGAATGGATATAAATATGCATTTTTCATGTATAACTCTTCATTTGCTAACTTGTCTCTGTGTTACAATGCCGTTTAATTCCACATAGGTAGCACTGAAAAATTTATCTCTCTTGTTTTAGTTACAACTCAACAGCAGACATCCATCATGAATAATGATTGAGGGCTTCTCATGATGTGAATGAACAGTTTTGCTATTAATATTATAATGATTTGCTTTGCTTCCCCGAAGATCCGCTATAAAATCCATAGACATAAATTCATAGTTTCAAGAATGGTTACTACCAAAATACAGGGTTATGGTTCATAGAATCACAGAATGGCAGGTGCTGGAAGGGACCTCTAGTCCAACCCAGCTGCTAGATTAGGATTCCCTGGAGGAGACCACACAGGAACATGTCCTGGGGTGTTTTGAATATCTCCAAGGAAGGAAACTCTATAATATCTATGAGCAGCCTGTTCCTTTGCTACTACCTTCACAATGAAAGATTTTACTTATGTTCAAATTGTTCCAGTTTGTGTCCATTGCCCCTTTTCCTATCATTGGGCACTACTGACAAGTGTCTGGTCCGTTCCTCCTGACATTTACCCTCTACATATTTGTAGGTGTTGACCAGATCTCCCCTTATTCTTCTCCCCTCCAGGCTAAAAAGATCCAGTTCTCTCAGCCACTCTTTGTAGGAAAGATACTCGTGTTCCCTGATCATTTCAGTGACTTTGTGCTGGACGTTCTTCAGTAGCTTCCTACTTGTTCGTGAAGTGAGAAACCCAGAACAGGATGCAGTATTCCAGATATGGCCTAACCAAGTCAGAGTAGAGAGGAGGGAGAATCTCCCTTGATCCACACTCTTCTTAATACATCCTAGATGACCACTGGTCTTCATGGCCACAAAAGCACATTGCTGGCACATTGCTGGTCAGCCTGTGGTCCACCAGCAGCCCCAGCACCTCATTCACAAGCAAGCTAAGAAAAAAATCTCTTTAGGAACCCAGAAAGGAGAACATTTACTCTTTTTCATGGAGATAGTGCTTAGACATCCCTGTTACGGGCAAGTATGTGATCATGATGTGCAAATGAAGAACAAAGATCTGTTATTTACCCCAAAACACAGTCTATGGACAGCTTCCACAGCCTTCCACAGCTTCGCTGTGGGTAACTTGATATAAAATAGGAATTTATTCTCTTCTGTTAATTATAAGAGATATAAACATGCTAAGAAGCATTATTTTATGAATTCTAATTGTCATTAGGAACAGGAAGTGAAGAACTTTTCATCTTGTTAAAGTCATTCTCTTCCTTCTGAAGACTCTGATTAATGTACCCTGCTTCTAGCAGCACTCAGGATCTTAAATGATATTTATACGTAAGATATAACTTACGTCAGGAACGTCACCTCTAACAGCAAAATAACCTTGAGGAGTCACCTTACTTCTTCATTTTCACACCCATCATCTCTTTAGAGAGTACAGTTTTCTTAGTTCATGAGGGTGAGATGTTAAAATAGTTGATAACTTTTGTCTTAGGTAGGCTCAGAAATATCCATTATCATTCCACTTACTCCCACAAAGACATTCAGTGAAATCTCAGTGTGCTAGGAAATGCAGAGGCCAGTACTTCCATGGTGATCTTGACATTATAGCTACAGCAGCACTAGAGCAACACACAAGTCAGACATATCTAGAACTTCAAGGCAACGTGGACTTCAAGAGTACCCTCATCTGCATTTGGGAATCATTTGATTTAAATAATGTTTAATTTCTTACACTGATCCCATTTGGTCTGCACCCACAAAAACCAGACTGCACCTGCCAGCGCACAGACTGGTAATGTGTAGGAAAGGCCTTGGGAAACCAGGGCCGAACCTTCTGGAACGCTAAAGGCATGCTGGGTGCTTCAGCAGCCAATCAGTAGCAGGTTACAGATTTAAAAGCCCCAGTAAAAGCGAAGCCCGCGCCTATCTCGGGAGCACATAAGCTCGCGTTTCTGTTTAATAAACGGACTCTTAGCTTGCATCAAGCTGCGTCCCGTCTCTCAATCGCCGCAAATGGTGACCCCCGACGTGATTTGATCTGAAAAGAATTGATTCACGGCGCGGTACGTTTTCGTATCAGCGCGACTCGGAGAAAACTGCCTCTCTGCGCAGCCGGCCGCGACTCCCGTGGAACTTAAAGTTCACTGAAAGGAAGTGAAGAATCGTGCCGGCCCCATTGCCTCTAGAAAGAGGTAAGCCACGGGAAAGATGGGTAACCAGGCTTCTGGTCCAGATGGAGACGTTTATGACTCAATGAAAGCATTGCTAAAGAAAAACGGGAAGGAGATTTCGGGACGAGATTTTAAATGCATCCTGAAGTGGGTGAAAATTAAGATACCCGAAGTGACTGTTACTAGTATCTTTACTGAAACAAATATGGGACTCTGTAGGAGTTAAGCTGTGGGAAGCAGCACAGCGCATGCTTCCAGTATGGAAGATAATTTTTGAGACTCTTAAATCCCAAGAGAGGGGTGGGGGAAGCACTGCAGACCGGCGCGTAAGGCCTCCCGAACCGCCTGACTTTCAATCGTCTGATTTTCCCCCCTCTCCGCCTTGCCCCACCCCGGAACCGTCAGCGCCTTTCCTGCAACCGATCGCTGCGGCAGTGAACTATCCGCCTAGCTCTGATTCGCTTAACCCCGGCAATACTGACACCGAAGAGGTGCGGACCTGGTTCCCCCTGATCCACGACAAACGCTGGCAAACTATAAACAACAAGCCTTGCAAGAAGGGGATACGGCGAATGAGATAGTTGCTCCTGTGATCTATCAGGAGCGAGAGGGGAGGGGGCAGGGACAGCGTATAACCTGGGAACCTTTACCTTTTCAAATGGTTAAGGAGTTGCGAAGAACAATTACTGAGTATGGCTGATCGTCTCCGTATTTTGGGACTTTGTTGTCAAATGTTTTTGCTACCTATACATTAACTCCGCATGATGCACGTACTGTAGCGCAGTTGGTTCTAACCCCGACCCAGTACTCTGTGTGGGAATCTCAGTGGCACAAGGGTCTCAGAGCATTCTTATTAACCTATACAGGGCATGCCAATGCTGCGCTTGCTGCACTTAACTTTAGATCACTTAATGGGTACGGGTCGGTACGCGGACCCCACGGCTCAGGCGCGGGGGGTGCCGAAAGAAGCCTTAGACGCTATAAAGGAGGAAGCCAGAAAAGCGTTCTTAAAAACCCCAGACTCGCAGAAACCGCAAAAGGCATTCACAACTATAGTACAAGGTCCCCAAGAATCTTATATGGCATTTATAGATCGTTTGAAAGAGGCTGTTATACGGCAAGTGGATAATCCTGAAGCCCAAGATATCCTAATGCGAAAATTTGCTGTAGAAAATGCAAATAATGACTGCAAAAGGTTATTAAAGTCATTGCCAAATCCGGACCCCACATTGGTAGTAATGGTAGAAGCCTGCAATCGTATAGGCACTGTAGATCACAAATATAAGGTTAAATATGAAGCCATGATTGCAGCTTTTGCAGCTATGAACTCGCCGCCTGGCTATTGTTTTAATTGTGGGAGACCGGGCCACCTTAGAAAGAATTGTCCAGGCCTCAGATCTAAGGCATCCACTGTTTGCACCCGCTGTAAGAAAGGACAGCACTATGCAAACCAGTGCCGCTCCAAATTTGATGCCCAGGGAAAACCGATTCGGGGAAACTGGGCTCGGAGCGCGGAGCAGCGTCGCGCTCAGACACAAATGCCGCTGAATCAGGACCTGTCAGCCTCTCAGAGTTGCGTCCAGCCACAGCAGGGAGCGCAGGGCTGGACCTGGAAACCTCCCATGCGGCAACTCTTCTACACTCCTTTGTTCACCTCTTATCCACTAAAGTAATGGGACCCTTACCTCCACACACTTTAGGTCTCCTGATAGGGAGATCTGCAGCCACTCTCACTGGTCTTTTTGTACTCCCAGGGGTTGTAGATTCGGCTAATGTTGGAAGTATTAAAATCATGGCGTGGACTCCCTTTCCCCCTTGCACGGTACCTCAGGGTAGCCGTATTGCCCAGTTGCTCCTACTCCCAAAGCTCTGAGTTTAGAGTCGCCGTATTCGGATTCATGTGTCCAAAGAGAAGGAGGATTCAGTTCTACCGGAGTTCCTCAGATTCTGTGGACTCAGCTTATGTCTAAAGATCTCCCCGTATTTCGCCGTGTTTTGACTCGCGCTAGTCAGCGAGTGGAGCTGACAGGCATTATAGATACCGGAGCTGATGTTCCTGTTATTTCTAAGGCTAAATGGCCCCCGAGATGGCCACTTGAAAACACTTCTCATCAGCTTGCTGGTATGGAGGGGGTTGGAAAAAGTTGTCAAAGTGCTGAAGCAATTCAGACAGAGGGACCTGAAGGCAGGATAGCCACAGTAAAACCTTTCATCTTACCAGTGCCCCTAGTGCTGTGGGCGAGAGACATTCTTTCTCAATGGGGTGTTACTATGCAAACGCCTTTTTAGAAAGGGCCACTGATGGGAGCGATACCCTCCGTTTGTCATGGAAAACTGAAACTCCTATCTGGGTAGATCAGTGGCCCCTCCCTAATGAGAAACTTCGCGCTCTTCAGAACTTAGTAGCTGAGCAAGCAAAAAAAGGACATGTAGTCCCTTCTAATAGTCCGTGGAATTCTCCTGTTTTTGTTATCAGAAAGCATAATTCTAATTCGTGGCGTCTCCTCCATGATCTGAGAAAGATTAATGACGCCATGGTTGACATGGGCTCACTCCAACCAGGATTACCGTCTCCAGTAATGATACCTAGAAATTGGAACTTGACAGT
>JAOXOE010000784.1:2315600-2335083 GCA_028565055.1 Phoeniculus purpureus | reverse complement strand
GGGCCGAGCTTAGGCCGTACCTGAAAGACTCTGCGGTCATGTCTCCGCCGGGGATGCGCGGTGCGGCCGGCAGGGCCGGAACCGGGCTTAGGCACTGGAAGAAGACAAAGCCGCTACTGCCATCATGGCCAACCCCGCCGCCATCTTATCGGAGAGAGGCTGAGGGGAGCCCGGCCTCCTTCCGCCTTCCTCCCTCGCCGCCTCCCATTGGCTCTCTGCCACCCCCCCCCCCAGCTATTTTCTGATTGGCCGGCTGCGGCGGGGCCTGTTGCTAGGGTCGTTCACGTCACAGTTCCAACCTTCCTCGCTCTGATTGGCTGGGAGGGTGGTTACATCATGGGCGGGGGGCTGGCGTCACGCAGCGAGTCCCGTGACATCATTTCTAAACAAAGTGCAGTTGCGGTTATGGTCGGCAGGGGGCTCCCTGGTGCGAGGGCCCCGGGCGTGGCTCAGCCCAACCTCAGCCCATGCACTCAGCAACATGAGGGTCAAGGAGGCACTTGGCCCCATCAGCCAGAGGAAGAGCAATCCCACAGCATCAGCCCAACTCCTAACCTGGTTAGGGTGACCCCAATCCTCTGTGGGATCGGTCGCGGAACTCCACCAGGCCACACAAGCACAGTGGAGCTTGGATGGAGTTCAACAGAATTGCAGAATCAGTCAGGTTGGAAAAGACCCCTGGGATCATCAAGTCCAAGAACCCTACTCTGCAAGATCACCCCTAAACCAGAGCCCCCAACACCACATCTAAGCGACTTTTAAACACATCCAGGGACGTGGACTCAACCCCCACTCCAGGAAGCCCATCCCAGTGCCTGACTCTCTGGGAAGAATTTCTTCCTGATGTCCAGTCTGACCCTCTCCTGTTGGAGCTGGAAGCCCTTCCCTCTGCTTCTGTCACTGATGACCTGTGAGAGGAGACTCCACTGCACCCACTCCAGCACCCCAATGCCTCCGTTGTACTGAGGTGGCCATAACTGGACCCAGTACTCAAGGTGCAGCCTCACCTCCCTGCTCCTGCCGTGCTGGACACACAGTTTCTAATACAGATCAGGATGCCACTGGCCTTGGCCACCTGGGCACACTGCTGGCTCATATTCAGCCACAGAGTTTCCTCAACTACAGAACGAAAAGACAGTGACCTATGAGTTACAAACCCTACTGAGAACTAACGAGGTCGAACTCGTTGAGTAGCACCCAAGCTCCACTGCTAGCGAGAGCGTTGCGTGAGCCCAGCCCAGCCATCCTAGAGGTTCATTTTATGAACATTTTATAGATCAGGAAACGCCTTGCTGGCAGCTTCACAGATGGATGTCAAAATGGGGTCAGGTTGTGCCAGGGGAGGGTCAGATTTGATCTCAGGAACAACTTTTTGCCAGAAAGAGTGAGGAGGCTTTGGAACAGACTGCCCATGGAGGGGGCGGAGGCACCGTCCCTGGGGAGGTTCACAGAACAGGCAGACAGGGTGTTTCAGGTTCACGGTTGGGGGTGGTAGGGCAGACGGCTGGACTCTATGGTCTTGAAGCTCTTTTCCAACCTTGATGACTCTGTGACCATTTTCCTGGTTTATACTGACTGCTTCTACTTTCCAGTCAGATGTTCAAGTCCATATGGAAGGGTGTTGGATCACACCCCTCTTCCAAAGGAAGAAGTTCCAAGCTGTTGCAAGAAGACTATCAAGCTCTGCTGGTTATCACAGAATCACTGAGGCTGGAAAAGCCCTCTGAACTCATCCTGCCCAGCCCAGCACCTAACATCACTACATCAGCCAGACCAGGGCACTAAAGGCCACAGCCAGGCTGTCCTTCAACACCTCCAGGGATGGGGCAGTCCAGTCCAGGCTCTCATCACCCTTTCTGTGAGGAAGGGCTTCCAGCCAGCCAACCTAACCCTCCTCCTGGAGCAGCTTCAGGCCCTGCCCTCTCATCCTGGAGCTAGTTGCTCAGAAGAGCCTGACCCAACCTGACTACAACCTCTCTTCAGGGAGGTCGAGAGAGGGAGAATGTCCCCCCTGAGTCTCCTCTTCTCCAGGCTAAACACCCCCAGCTCCTTCAGCCTCTCCTCATCAGCCTTTCCCTCCAGTCCCTTCCCCAGCCATGTTGTTCCTCTGGACCTGCTCCAGCCCCTCAATGTCTTTCTTGAAGTGAGGGGCCCAGCACTGCCCCCAGTACTCAAGGGGAGACCTCCCCAGTGCCCAGTGCAGGGGGCGAATGGTGCCCCTAGTCCTGCTGGCCACACCATTGCTGATACAGGCCAGGATGCCGTTGGCCTTCCAGGCCACCTGGGCACACTGGCTGCACTAGTGGATGGGAAGTGTCATCCCAGGAAATCATTGTGAGAGCAGTGGATGTCTTGACAGGGTTCCTGTTGGCCTTGAAGCCTTGGTGGTTGTTGGATCAACCAGCTGGGTACCACAGAGAGGGCAGCACAGGCAGATACCAAGTGGGGGGCTGTGTCCAAGTTGTCCCCATGTGTCTGCCCTGCTGCCACAGCCTCCAGCTTCCACCCCAGCAAAGTTGTGGGTAGCACTGGGGGAAATGTGGGTGACAGCAGAGTCACAGCCCACTGCATCCGTGTGGCTGTGGTTAATCACTGCTTCTCACCAGAGTCTGGGGAATTAATCACAGTCCTCTGAGGCGTCCTTAACCCAGGGGCAGAGTGATGTGGACCGAAGTGAAAGGAACATGTCGACTCTCCATGCTAATATCATAGAAATTCTCCCCCTCGTTCTCTTCTCCTCCAAGAGAGAGGTGAGGTATTGGAAGGGATGCCTCGTTCTGCCTGTGCTGCTGCAGAAAGGGAACGAGAAGGTGTTTTGACAGAGCTGAACACAAGCCCGTGGTTAAGCAGAGATGTAAAGAGCAGGTTCGAGGAGGGGCTTATCAGAAGCAGGGTGAATTGTGGTATGGAGTGAGGAGGAATGGCACTGACTGGACAGCCTAGAGACAAAGAGGGCCTGGGATGAAGGGGGTAGTGCCAGATGAGGCTGTCTTGAACACGGAGAGGCTCCCGCTAACGGCAAAGACCTTGGTCACAAATGAAAACTCTTGGGAGCAGCTGGGGAGGAAGGAGAAGGAGAGGAAGGATGAAACCAGCTGCCTCAGATCCTGCAGTTCACAGAGTGCTAGAGACTGTGGTGAAATCCTCAAGTGGAACCATCCCTGATACATGTAGAGATCTGAGGTTTGAGATGCAGATGGCTCCTGGCCTCTTAGGTCAGCAGGAAGGACAAGGAGGTCCTGATGTTCTTTTGAGGTTATTTTAACCAAGCTGATCTGCAGATATAGTTAATGGAGGAGACTGAGCGGGTTGGTCTGGCTTGGGATCCTAAGCAGGCTCCTCCAGGCTTCACAGCTTGGTGCTTTACTGGCTGCCAACTTGAGTGGCTGGTCTCCAGCACTTAGCCCTTCTCCCTCATTTTTCTTTGTCACCCCAGCTGCTGTGTCTCACATTTCAAGGTAGGTTTGACTGAGCAGCTCCTCGCTCTTGGGACAGGACATTCCTACCAGGAAAGCCCCAGGGCCTGCCAGGCTTATCCCATCCTCTCTCCACAGGTAGGAGACCAGATCCTGGAAGTGAATGGCAGGAGCTTCCTCAGCATTCCCCACGATGAGGCGGTGAAGCTGCTCAAGTCTTCCCGCCACCTCATCATGACGGTGAAGGACATTGGGAGGCTGCCTCACGCCCGCACCACTGTGGATGAGACCAGGTGGATAGCAAGTTCCCAGATTGGAGACACCCTTGTCAGCTCAACAGGGTATGTGCTAGGTGCAGCCCAGCCAGCATCACTGTGGGGCCGGCACCTCGGAGCTCCTGAGCGTTGCATGCAGGCACTGGGGTGGGTGCGGAGCACGAGGGTGGACCATGGGGGCAGCCTGATGCACCCTGCTGATGGGAGCACCCCAAGTGCCCATGTCCAGTGCTTAGGAGACAGCAGCTCTGGCCTGTAGGGTGAAACAGGTCTGGAAAACACACTGCTGCCTCTTCCCTGCTTTCTCAGGTCTGAAGCTTTTGGCCAACAGGCACAGGCAGGAGAGGACATGCCACCTCTCATGCCAGCCCCTAGGTGATGTGTGTTGGGTATGTGGCTCTCGGTGCTAACAAATCTTCTCCCTCCTCGCAGGGCAGTGGGTAACCACGCTGTGGAGGCCACCGCCAGGGTAAGAGCCATATCAGTCTTCCTGATGCCTCACAAAAGCTCACCACTGTTGTTCGTTGTTTTCCATGGGATGTGCTTCTGATCAGGAAAGGGAAGACAGCTCTGTGAGGGCCAGTGGGTTTGAACGGGCTCTGGCCTTTCTCCTTCCCATTCATATTGCCAGCTATGGCTTTATAGTGACACAGTGGGTCAGTTGTGTGGCACATCCAGCGCTCCTGGCCTGGGAGTGAGCACATCAGTCTGTAGGGACTGTGGGGAGCCCCCTCAACCCTCCATTCAGTGGCTCTCTGGACCCAAACAGTTCCTGGGATCTTTCCCAGCCCCAAGCAGAGCTGAGCAGCCCTCCCCAGCCCACCAGTCAGTGACACAGCTACAGAGCTGGGATGGCAGCCCCGTGCCAGTCTGTCTTCTCCAACCCCCTCTGTGCAAAGCAGTTTCTTTCAAATGGAAATAAAGCCACCAGGTTCCCCAGGTGGTTCTTGCTGATAACAGCCTTGTGCTGTTCTTTTTCAGAGCACGTTCCTCAGCCTCAGCTCCTCAATGTCCCCAGGACAGGCAGGGTGTTGTCTGGCTCCAAATCCTGACACTGATGGTGCCAGCAGTGCCTGGGAGGGGACCTCCTCCTAGAAATCCCCTTCGAAGAAAAAGCCTTCCCTCTGCCTCCAGACGTGTCTCTCCCTGGGGCTCCTTTGGCTCCTGGGGACTCCTTCACAGGATCTGCTTCAAGCCTGGAGCAGGGGCCAGTGTGTGCGTTGCACAGATGTGAGCACCCCTCACCTCTGTCATGGCCCCAGTTCCCCCAGCTCTGCCAAGCAGTGTGCAGACACTGTTAGATCAACAGCTGCTCCAGGGACAGTGTCTGTGTTTGCTGAGCAGAGCTGAGAAGAGGTTTTGGTCATTCAACCGATGCTGCATAAACTCAGGAGTTGCCCAGACACGTCTTTTGGGTACCTGCCTCCCTTCATCCTTGGCATGCCCACCTCCCAGTCCTGTTTCCAGCTTCACCACAGGTAGCTGGGTGAAAGCAGTGGGCTGAAACTCAGGCAACTGGGGCTGGAGGGCAGAGCCCAGAGCAAGGGGCAGCTCTGGGTGCTGCCTGTGATGCCCAGCTCTCTTGACAGAAACATCTGCCCTCCCCTCAGCAGCTTAGTCCTTGGTTCCCCAGCCCAAAGCCTGTCTCCTGTCTCCTGCAGCCTGTGTTTTACCGGGGCCTGGCCGGCTCCCAGGTAACGCTGAGCACCATGGTGAACCAGACCAGGGTCATGCTGGAGGAGCAGGCGCGGCATCTCCTGAACGAGCAGGAGCGGGCAACCATGGGCTACTACCTGGATGAGTATAAGGAAGGCAACATCTCTGTGGATGCTCTGGTCATGGCGCTCTTCGAGCTACTCAACACACACGCAAAGGTGAGGCCCACACCAAGGTCAGAGGCAGTTTCCTGTACCTGGTGGACTGAGCAGAGCCACTGCAGCAGTGAGGCTCAGTGCCACTGAGGTTATCTGCTCAGGGTCCAGGTGAGGCTGTGGAAGCCAAGTCCAGATGTAGGACACTATGGGGAACACAAGGTGTTCAATGGCAGAGTAGCTTGTGGTAAAGTCAAGGACCTCCTCGTATGGTTCCTACTAGTCCATCTCGTTGCCACTGTGCAACGGTGTGGGAGGGTGGGTCTTCCCCTACCCAGGAATAAAATCGTGCTCCAACCTCTCCCTGGTTGTGTCCGCCTGGCCCAGTTCTCGCTGCTCTCAGAGGTGCGTGGTGTGATCTCCCCGCAAGACCTCGACCGCTTCGACAACCTCGTGCTGAAGAGAGAGATTGAGTCCATGAAGGCTCGACAGCCCTCGGGACCCAGCACCAGCACTGACTCCTACTCCATGACATCCTGCAGCGACACCATCTCTTCCTCCAGCAGCCACTTCACCGCCACCACTGTCAGCTCAGCTCGAGTGAGTGAGGCCCTGGCGGGTCCTTTGCAGCAGCTATTCAACAACTGCTCAGGGTTTTAAATCACCCCCCTGTAAAGACACTGGGCTGCAGCGCGCCCTCCCAGCAGGAACCAGAGCGGCCAGTCCAGCTGCCTCCTGCCCACTGGTCAGCAGGGCACGGCCGCAGCTCTGCCCCATTCCTCTGCCAGGCTGGCGGTGCTCGCAGCCTCTAATTAAGTTCTTGTAATCACCTCGCAGCACCAGCACGCAGCCCCCAAATTAATTTCCCAGCCATAAAGTGCCTTTCACGGCAAATGCATTAGCAGCCTCAGAAATTAAAACCTCTCTGAACAGAGTGGGATGACAAAGGGCTTGCAGCTAGTTGTGCAGCCAGGAAAGCAGCCCACTGGGCTGAGGAGCAGCAAAGCCCATGGGGGAAGAGAGTGAGGGTTTCCTGGGGCTGTGCCAGCCTACACAGTCTGAGACAGGGTCCTGAGAGCTCTTGGAGAGATTCAGAACGTCAAAGTTGTGGTTTTGTCTCGCTCACTTCACAGGTACCCATAGAAATCCACCTGCTCTGCTCAGGGTGGGTCACAGTGAGGTCCTTTCTGGATGGGGACAAGCAAAGTGAGCTTTGTGCTGCTCCCCAAAGACCTGCTGGGAAATCTTTCCAAAGGATCAGAGGGCTGACACAGGTCTGCCAGGGTTTATGTGCTGAGCACGGCTGTTCTCCTGCTATAGGGTCACAGAATTGTTTTGGTTGCAAAAGACATTCAGGTCCAGCCGCTCCCCTAGCACTGCCAGGTCCCCACTGACCCCTGTCTCTCACCCCACGTCTCCACAGCTTTGAGACCCTCCCCCAGACACAGGGACACCCCATGGCCCTGGGCAGCCTGGGCAAGGCTTGAGGAACGCTTGTGGGGCAGAAATGTTTCCTCAGGGCCAACCTCAACCTCTCCTGGGGCAACTTGAGGCCATTTTCTCTCCCCCTGATGCTTGTTCCTGGGGAGAAGAGACCAACTCCCACCTCGCTCCAACACACTGAATTTCAGGGAGTTACTGAGAGTGAGAAGGTCTCCTCTGAGCTTCCTCTTCTTCAGTTAAAACCGCCCCCCCAGTTCCCTCAGCCCCTCCTCAGAGCACTAGTGCTCCAGCCCTTTCCCTAGCTCTGCTGCCCTTCTCTGGACCCACTCCAGCCCCTCAGTGTCCTTCCAGTAGCCCTTCTGTCCCTGTGCACCGTGCTGTACCACTCACTCTGGGTGTGCTCTGCTCTCCCTCCTCCACAGCCCCATGAGCCAGCTGGCCCTGGTGTGTGAGCGATGACCCAGCCCCACCTGGCACACAAGCCCAGAGGCCAGGGAGCTAGGGAGTGTCCTCGCACAGAGAAGAGGGTGAGCAGCAGTGTTCCAAGAGCCTCCTTGAAGAACTTGTGCCCCTCAGTCACACCTGAGCAGTGTGGCCCCTCTTCCCATGGCTGTGAGAACATGGACCCCTCAGAGCATCTCTTGGATGATGAGAACACTGACACTGAGATGTGCCAAGCACAGGGCAGGCAGGGACTGGTAGAGAGTGGGTGCTGATCTCACCTGGCCAGGAAAGAGGTAGTTGCCCAGGAAGGTAGTTGAGACCCCATCCCTGGAGATACTCTAGGGGAGGTTGGACAAGGCTCCAGGCAACCTGATCTGGGTGAGGATGTCCCTGCTCACTGCAGAGGGGTTGGACTGGAAGACCTTTGGAGGTGCCTTCCAACCCAACACATGTCATGATTCTATAAGAGAGGCAGAGCTCCCAAACCCTTTCCTCTGCCCTGGGTCCCCAGAGCTTCCCCCACCTCAGGACCTCCTGCGGGGTGGTCCAGCTCAGCCTTCACCCTCCACAACCGAGCGGCTGCCTGTGGGTTTCGCACAGTGGGGCTGGGGGAGGAGGGAGGCACCGTACGGGGATTTGCTTGTCTGTTCTGCCTCCTCCCTGATGGTGTTTTCGCTTTTTGTGCTTGTTTTCCTCTGCTTCTCCCCTCGCACGTCCCCAGGAGCGGCTCTTGTGGCTAATAGACCTGATGGAGGTAGGGGCTGGGAGCGAGCTGCGTTGCTCGAGTGCGGTGGTTGCCATAGCAGACGGGCTGTGAGGGGCTGCGAAGTGCGTGGGGTGGGAGGCGGGAACGGGCTGTCCGAGGGCCAGCGTGCGGCTTGGCCGCGTGAGCAGCTGCCTCGTCTCACCCACTCTCCCTCTGCTTCCTGAAAAGCCCTGCATTCCCTTCCCCAGCCCGGCTGGGTGGCCGACAGCACTTAGCCATTAGCCCACCCTAGCTGGTCCCAGTGTCCTGCTGGCATCATAGCCCTGAGTGCTGCTCACAGCTTGGGGCTGGGGTTTAGATGATGCCTGAGAGACCTCAAACTGCCCTTCCCGTCTTGCTGCCTGCTCTGCTCACTGCTCTGCTCTGTTGCTGTGTGGACACCAGGAGGCTGGTCCCATCCCATAGGATTTGGGATGGGGTAGGATTTTCCTTACGTACCCTGGGGCTGTAGAAATCTGCTACAGTGCAGGGGGTGCTCACTGTCCTCACTGTGTGTGAGCTCAGGCTTGGAGAGGTTCACACACAGGCTTCAGGGAGGCTGGAGGAGGCTGTGGGAACAGTCAGGTGAATCTGCCATCCTAACAGAGCTCTTCACTGAGGGGAGGCTGAGAAGAGCCTCAGGCATGAGCCCTGCAGTGAATCTCCATGTGCAGAGTGAGCTCCCTCCTCATCTGGAGGAAGTTGGAGTTGAAGGAGTTGACGGGTTGACGACATGCAGCAGGTGGTGGAGCAAAGAGCTGCCAGTACCGCTGTGGGACTGAAGAGCTCTGGTAGCTGTGAACCTAGCCCTAAAGCCACATCCCTCTGGGAACAGCACTTCTCTAGGAGAAGAAAGCTGCAGTGTTCCCACATTGAGCTCATCACAGGCCCCCTGAACCATGGAACAGAGGTTTCTTTGACTTGGTGATGAAAGACAGTGACAACAGAGCAGGCACCCTGTCCCATCAGCTGTCCATGGGTCACTGGGGGAAATCACACCAAAAGTAACCGGTGTAAGTGTCCTGGTTTAGGTTATTTTGTGCTGGTTTGGGTTAAAGCGCCCCCCCCCGACAGTGACACTGATTGGGACCTGCCATGTGGAAAGAGATTCTGCTGCTGGATGCTTGAAGGATACTGAGAGATGAGGCAAAGCCCCAGTCTGCCCCAGTGTCACCATCACTTCTGCTTAACCTGGCACCTCAGGATGGGTCTTGCAAGGTTCACTACAGAGGTTCGCTGTAGGCTGCAATAGTTGGATGCCACTGGTGTGACTGGAGCAGGGTGAATGTCTGATCACTTACACCAGGGCAATGTCCCCACCTACTGCCCCAGCCCTCCCTGTTAGGGTTGAAGAATTGAAATCTCCCTTGAGGTCATTTTCATTCTCTGCTGCCTCCTAGCAAAGTCACTGCCAGCCAAAGGTACCTTCTTCTCCCAGGACCTGACTCTGCAGCTCCCAGCTGCCTGAGGCTCCCCATGCAGTGTAACCCCAGTTACTGCAGCAACCCAGTGCAGTTGAGTTGGTAGCTCCTGTCTACTCTTGGTCTCTGTTTCACAAGCACAGGAGCCTACAGCCTCCTTGGCAACTGATCTCTGAGACCCAGAGGGACAAGGACAGAGAAACAGAAGACATACTCCTCACTTACGTCTCCTGTTATAGAACTGCCTTAGCTCCCAACTGTCCTCTGACCCAGGACAAGAACAGACATGCCATGGGGAGGGTTTCCATGTGGTTGTGTGGTGTTCTTAGGTGATGAGAGTAGAGAAACCCTTAGAGCCCCCAGAGTCAGGAAGGACACCTGCTCAGGGGCTCTGGGGATCCTCCAGCCTTGCAGATGTGTTCTGGGATGGGAGAGAGGACAAAAGCTGAGCTTGTTCTCAGACTCGCACAGCAGTTCAGCATTTCAACCCTGCAGGAGCTGGGCTGAGTAGCTCTGCAGAGCTCTCGTTAGCAGTAACTGGAAAATAAGGGACTCATTTGGAGCTGGGAGGTTAATTAAAGGTTGGGTTGTATTCCCTGTGGAGGTGGCAGTTTCTCCACCACTTAATCTGCAAAAGGAAACCAGCTGCCAGGCTGGAAGATGCTCTACCATCACTCCTGCTGCAGACTCTGTGGAAAAGGCAGGACAGAAGTTTTCCAGCTGCAGCCTGAGGAGGGGCTGGTAGGAGCGGGTGGGGTCGTTTCTCTCAGGACCTACAGCACAGATGGGGTTCAGGAGGTGAGGGTGGCTAGGAGGGAGAAGCCTCCTCAGTAAGTACCCACTTTGCAGAGCAGGGGCACGTGGCTTCCGAGGATCTTTCAAGGGAAATCCAGGAAAGCAAAGCCTTAAAATAGCCAATTCCTGAAAGCAATTGTGCTCGGCTCTGAAGCCATTAGATGCTACAGCCCACAGCAATTTTGCTTTAATTGCTTTTGCCCCCGAAGTCCTAAGCTTGGGGAAAGGCAGATGTGCTCACACACTTGAGCAGAACAAAACCTGTGCTGAAGAAGAAGAGCAGAATTAGTGTCCCTGGCTGGCACTGGGCTGGCAGGGGGCTGCAGGGTGCAGCTACCTCTGCCCACCCTCCATTTGCCAGGAGGATGCAGGTCTTTGTGCACACTGGTCCCAATTCTGGGTCTGGGATGGGCTCGATGCCATAGGGATGGGCACAGTTCAGGGTGGGGACAGATGGCACCTGCAGATTTTCAGGGGGCATTGGGCAGACTCTTCTCTTTCCAGCAGGTTGTGACTGAATCCGAGGACAGACTGTTCCCGGTTGTATTGTGAGGATCTGGGTCTCATGCATTTGCCAACAGCTCAGTGAACCCTTGGAGTCAGGTGGAGGCTGGCAGAGGCAGAGCAGGGGAAGGAAGAGTTGGAGATCCCCCAAACACACCAGGCTGGTGCAGAAATGCCAGTCTCTACCCTGAATCCTTTCCTTGTTCAGGCGGCCACTTGGCTACCATAAAGGCTCTGAGCAGCATCTGGAGATGGGCTGGTGCAAGCGGAGGGGGGTCCATGGGCAGGTTTCTGCACAGCAGCTTTCCCCTTAGAGGAAGTGGTGGCAGGAGAACAGGGCTCTGGGGCCAGCACACCTTCCTTGTTTCCCCAGCGCTCTGTTTTGTCCCACAGAGTGTCTCCTGCCCCTTGGCATCACACAGGGACATGGTGGTGCTTCAGCTTTCACACTCACTGGCACTTCAGCCAAACCTGGAGACCTACTGCTAGTTAACTCCCAGGGAAGTTCGTGATCACTTCAGTCAGTCTGAAGGCAGGTTACTTCTGAAATGGCCCTGCTGCCCCTTCCTGCAGCCTTGGATGGGTGGTATCACCCCATCCTTCCTGTCAGTGCTTGGGTCTGCACAGTCCTGTGTCCCCTCAGCTCTGCCCTCCCTGCAGCTGCTGCTGTGCTTCAGCAAATTCTGTCTTCTGCCCTGGCCTGGCCACCCAGTCAGGAACCCAAGAAGGGGTTTCCAAAGCCTTCACATTGGAGGGATCAACCCTCATCAGAGCGACTTCCCAAGCTGACACTTGCCCTGTCACCCTCTGGAGAAGCCATTTCTTTTCATTCTCATTCCTCAGGCTTCCTTCTGAAGCCTCAGAGATAAAAGCCCTTTCCATCAATGTTTTTGCTGCTTCTCTAATGCTCTTAATTGTCTCCCGCATCTATTTTGGGACACTAACGTCTTACAGGCACAGCAGCAGCCTCCAGCAGATGGGGAAGATGCAGATGCACCAGCGTTTGCACTAATCAGTTGTTTACCCTTCAGTAAATAACACTCAGTTCAACACAAACTGTACCCTGCCCATCCGGCACAAACATCCCTGGGAACGTGACAGCATCAGAGCACAAACTCTTCTGAGCCACAGCAGCACCTTTCCAGCTCCTACTCCAGGGATCCAGCAGAGCTGGAGCTGTGCCCCATGGCAGAGCATCCCCCAGGGCAGAGCTGTGACTCCAGGCTAGATCTTGCACCTGACTGCCCACGCCTAATTGTGCCCCCGCTGCTGTTCTTTAGCCAGGGTGCCTGTTTGGTCCTCGCTATCCACGCCCTCCCTGGGGGTCCACCCTGACTAACAGTTGCCCCTGTGCAGACACTGACAGATTCCCAAAGCCACTCCTGGTCTCTGGAGCTGGCGTGTGCTCAGGGCTCTGTTGTAGTGTTTGCTAATGACATTTGGACTCACGAAGGGAAGGTAGTGGCAGCCGCTTCTGTTTGCTTCTGTGACCCAGTGCTCTGGTTTGCAAGGAAGGGAAGTTTTAAACTTTCATTTCCCTTCTCACAGGAAAGATACTGGTGTGGAACCTGCACCCCTCAGAGCTGATTCCTCCCCTCCCTACAACTAAACAAGAGGAGCTGAGACTTGAGTTAGGACGGCATTGCCCTAGAACGTGAGGCAATGGGAGAGTCAGTTTCCTTAAGGAATTGCTTTGCTCATGTGTTTCTGAAACCAGAACCTTTGGATGACAGTCTGTCCTTGCATGGGAAGTCTGGGCAGTGCCCTGCATCACTCTGCATGTTCCCTGATGGGCTGGCACAGTGGTGGTTGCTCCTTGCTGCTGTGACCTGCTTTTCTCTCTTGTCTTCCCCCTATCAGAACACGTCAGAGCTGGAGGCTGGTGGAGATGGCCACCAGAGTGGGATCAACACCCTGCCAGACATCTCCCTGGTAAGATATGCCCCATGGAGCTGTCCTTTGGGTAGGAGCTGGAGGCAAAGTGATGATCCCCAGCTTTGCTGCAGTCTCAGTAGCTCTTTGCTAGGTCTCACGTGCCTGGTTGTCACTGCAGTCACTGATGTCAATAAATGAGACCTGTTAGGAAGAAGGATTCTGGCTGGGGGAATGAGGGTGTGAACCAGAGCAGAAGTTGGGTAGTTTGTCCTCTAAGTGTCCTTGTTTGTGGGTCATATTTTAATGCCAGTAGGGGCAGAAAGAAGTTTCTGTGGAAATCACCTCATGTTGCAGTGGTCACTGTGAGAAGGCAGATGTAGGTGACTGACCCTGGGGAAGTCCTTGCAGCTGACCAGGGTGTCCTAAAGATTCCTCTTCTTGCTCTGGCAGGATGATCTTTCGTCCTTCCCAGATGAACCACCCAACTTCAAGCCTCCACCTCCTCCTTCAGCCCCTCAGATGCTGGACCCCTCTTCTGCCCAACACAGGAACCCAGTGAAAGACAAACCCAAGCGCCCTTCCTCTGAGTCCTCTCAGTCAGGCCTCTTCTTTGTGGCTCCCCGAAACCCCACACCCCCTCCCAGCCACCCCGAGAAGGACACAGTCAGCTTGACTTCCACTGCGACCACATCCACTGAGGAGTCTGCCCCCAGTGCTATCTATGCCACCATTTCCCCAGCCCCACATGGCTCCAGGAGGCAAATGGATGCCCAACTCTCCTTGGTCAGCCAGCATCCCATCGGTCCTTTCCCCAGGGTCCAGTCCCCAACAAGGTTGAAGAGCCCATCTGCAGACAGCCCTGCCGCCGGTGGGCTTCAAAGCCCCCCTTCCCCATCCCCTCCACCTCCCCCACCCCACCCAGCCCCTCCTCCACCAGACAAGGGCAGCCCGCAGGCTGTGGCCAACCAGCATTTCATCATGGTGGAGGTGCACCAACCCAACAGCGAGCCTGACGTCAACGAAGTGAGGCCCTTGCCCCAGGCCAGAGGTGGGTGTCACATTATCAGGTGAAAACCCCCTCACCGTTTGGGGTGTTCCTCAAGAGAGAACCTGCTGAAGGACATCTCAAGGGCAGGAACTCAAGGAGTTGGAAGAGGGAGACCTGCACCAGGCTGCCCATCACTGCCTGAGTGCAGGGCTTGGTTGCAGGGTCTTCTCCCTTTCCAGTGAGGATGTGGGGTGGAGTGTGGGGTTTGGGCTGGCAGTGTCTGCTGGGCAGGACTGCATGAGCAGCCATGATTTCAGCTGAGCCTGCGGGTCAGTGGAAGCTGCAGCACTGTGGCAGTGCTCAGGAGCCTGGCAGCCTTTTTCATCCCCGAGATGAATTTTCAGTTGCAGAAAACACCAAGGGGGGGGGAAAAAAAGCACAAACCGAAACTCCAGAGAAAATTCAGGGGATGCAAAAAGCCCTCCTCAGGATTCTCAGCCATGGTCAGAGCCCTGTCTGGGACTGACATCCTGCTCCTCAGAGGCCACCCTGGGCGCCAGTGAGCTGGAGCTGACCTTTGCCTGGAGACCAGGCTCTGTGAGGCAGCTGATGGCAGTTTCTCTGGCCTGGGCTTTGCTGTGCTGGTTGGAGAAAGATTTCTGGGATTTTCTTAGATTCTGGAAAAGTCCAGTTATCCCCTATCCCGAGAAGAAGCAGTGGGAGCCGGGGACGAGAGAGCTGGGCTCCACAGATCCCTCAGCGCATGGCTCTGGTCCCGGGTAGGTAGGAACGATGGTCCTGGAGCATTGTGGGCTGCCCAGCAGGGCAGGCTCTGCTTTCCCCGGGGGTGCCCCAGCATCCCCAGCCCCCCCAGCCCCTGCGAGCGCAGCGGGCTCGGGGAACCCGTTGCGAGGGCCGTTGTCGCCCCCCTGTGGCAGCAGCCGATACTGCGGCCCGGGGCGTGAGGGGCTGTGCCCGGGGCATCCCTGCGGTGTGGACCCCCCACACTCCGGCCCCAGAGACGCTTCCCGGCTCCTCAAACCGGTGCTATCACTCCGAGGCTCGGTCTGCTCCCCCAGTCTTCATCCTCCCAGGAAGAAGGCTCTGACCCCAGGAGCTCCTTTTGAACAGGGTCTGCTCCCACCTCTTCCCAGACCCTGGTGCTGAGCATGGTCCAACTCAAACTGGGCTCCAGCAGCATCCTTGAGCTTGTCACCCTCCTCCTCCATCCTAGTTTGGGAGTTGGATTGGATCCTGAAGCTGGGTCTTGGGCCCCCGATGCTCCCTGTGGACAGCTCTGGTAGGGATCTGCTTGGGATCCCTGCTCAGACATCCAAGTCTAGAAGCCAGGGGATGTGCCCAGCCCTGGGAACAGATGCTGTGATGCCATGTCCTCAACAAAAGGACATGGAACTGTTGGAGTGAGTCCAGAGGAGTCCACAAAGATGATCCAAGGGCTGGAGCCCCTCTACTCTGAGAACAGGCTGAGGGAGCTGGGGTTGTTCAGCTTCGGGAAGAGACTGTGCAGGAGAACCTTAGAGCTGCTTTACCTGAAAGTAACCTCCAGGAAGGCTAGAGAGGGACTTTTCCCAAGGAGATCCAGCAATAGGACAAGGAGAAATGGTTTGGAACTGAAGGAGGAGGTTCAGACTAGATCTTAGGAAGAATTTCTTCAGTGCAAGGGTGGACAGACTCTGGAATCGATCATCTGGAGAGGCTGTGGCTGTTTGAGGCCAGGTTGGATGAGGCCTTCAGCAACCAAATCTACTTGAGAGGGGTCACTGCCCCTGC
Source organism: Phoeniculus purpureus (assembly GCA_028565055.1). NCBI lineage: Eukaryota > Metazoa > Chordata > Aves > Bucerotiformes > Phoeniculidae > Phoeniculus > Phoeniculus purpureus. The sequence goes on along the minus strand of JAOXOE010000784.1, from coordinate 2,319,575 downwards.
AAGGTGGTTGGAGTAGTGAGAGCTCTGAGGTCACTTCCAGTCTTAGCCAGTCTGGGATTCTGTGTCCTCCCACTGGCACAAGGGTGCTGGGCTGCCCCCTGCTAACAGCCTCATCTGTCTCCAGCCTCCACACTCTCCCAGCTGTCGGACAGCGGGCAGACCCTCAGCGAGGACAGCGGGGTGGACATCGGGGAGGTCGAGATGAGCAGCAAGGACAAGAGCCGTCAGCTGATCCCTGGGAAAAGCCGAAACCTCAAGGAGGCCACGAGGAGCGATGGGGTAGCAGAAGGGGCTGCCAAGCCGGTGAGGCTGGGTGCCCGGGGCCTCAGGGGGCTGCTATGGGTGGGAGGTGGGTGCCAGGGCTGCCAGGGGGCTGGGCTTCTCCCCACAGTCTCATCTGGACCTGTGTGTCCCCTCTCCTGTGCTTCTGTGTGTTATTTATCCTCTCATCTGATGAGCTTGGTCATTTCTCTAGTGAGCTGAGCAGTGTCAAAGTGACAAAGGAGCACCTATGGGGCACTGTAGGGCTCATTCATTCCATCGTGGGTAACTCCAGTCCCTCCCAGCTCCAGCAAGCAGCTACTGGGGACCTGGCTGAGCTCCTGGCTCAGAGGGCATGTGTGCAGAAGTGAATCAGGGGGTTTCTGATGGCGGTGAGGCTGAGGGCTGTAGCGGGGCAGTTGGAGAGCTGCCCTGCTCCTCCCCAAGCCTGGCCAGACCTGCTGACGGCAGAGACCTCTTGAATGTCAGGAGTTCAAGAGCAGAGCCTGTCCCACTCCCATGGGACAAATTCTTGGGGGATCCCATGGCCAAAGAGGAGAAGCAGGCAAACAGTGCCATCTGTCCCCGCAGCCGGGGCTCTTAGAGCCCACATCGTGTCTGATCCGAGTGTCCAAGAGTGCTCCGACCCTGGGCATCGCCATCGAGGGGGGAGCAAACACGCGGCAGCCGCTGCCTCGCATCGTCACCATCCAGGTAGGGCAGGCTGAGAACAGCAAGAATTCAATGCATATCCCATCCCTTCCCTCCTTGGACAGGCTCAGGAAAACCCTTCAGCCACAGCCCTGCCCCACAGGGGGTTTTGAAGCCGTTGCTTTCCCCTTCCCATAACAACCCCCTTAACATCGCAGGCATTGCCCTGCTTGGGGAAGGTGTTGCTGAGGGTTACAGCCATCTCCTGTGGGTGATCCCACACCATAAAACACATCCTGGGGGCCAAGGATTTGCAGCAGAGATTTTGGAGGGCGTCTGGGCAGCCCCCAAAGTCCGTCTGGTGTCTGCAGTTTCCCCAGAGCTCCTGTATTTCACCCCTGGGTGCGAGCACAAGGCTGACCCCCTGTCTCCCACAGCGAGGGGGCTCAGCACACAACTGCGGGAAGCTGAAGGTGGGCCACGTCATTCTGGAGGTGAACGGCACAGGACTACGGGGCAAAGAGCATCGGGAAGCCGCCCGGATCATCGCTGAAGCCTTCAAGCTGAAAGAAAAGGACTACATTGATTTCTTGGTCACAGAATTCAACGTCGCCCTTTAGGGGATCTAAAGGGAGGTTGTGTTTTTGGGAGGAAACATGACTTGGGATGGGGAACACCTAGATGGGGATGAAAGGCAGGACCAAGGTGTGAAAGCAGCATCCCGCCCTGTAAAGCTCTCTCATCCCCGCTGTGGCCACCCCGCACGTGCAGACACCCACCCCTCAGCTTGTCCCCAAACGTCCCTTCGCCCACTGCAGACTCTCGCTGCTGTAGGGCAGGCTGAGAGAACAGGCAGAAATCAGGGCACAACCCATAAAATCTCCATTCCTGGCCTTTCTGGGGAGAGAAACACCCTCCCCCTCCAAGTGGGGCAGGACGGCAGAGGTTTGAGTGTCCTTATTGTCATTTGAGTGCCACACGCAGAGCAGGGTGGGCCCACGGCTCAGGTCAGAGGGTATTTTAGGGTACCCACTCCCCCTCCGTGGGGATTGCAGAAAGAGTAACTGGAGGCCTTGTAAATCGCTGGCAAAGGTCGTTGTTTATTTATATCAACAGAGCTTGTGCTTCTAATTTTTCAATAAATGTATCGGGTTAGAAAATGGGTTGGGGTTTGGTTGGGGGGGGTGTCTGTGGGGCTGGGATATGGGGGATTTGAAGGAAATCTGGGTAAAGCTGTTGTTCTATCCCCATCCTCATCCCCATCCTGCTGTTTGACCCTGGCAGAGGATGGGGATGACCGAGATCACAAAACTGTTTAGATTGGAAGAGACTCTAAAGTCCCAACCCCCTGCCATGGGCAGCAACACCTCTCACCAGACCAGGCTGCGCAGAGCCCCATCCAGCCTGGACCTGGACACTTCCAGGGATGGAGCAGCCACAACCTCCCGGAGCAACGTGTTCCAGGGCCTCAGCACCCTCACAGGGAGGAATTTCTGCCTAAAATCCAGTTTAAATCTTCCCTTTTTAAAGCTTGAACCCATCCCCCTTATCCTAGCACTTAGGGTCCCACATAAAAAGTTCCTCTCCAGCTGCATACAAAGTAAATGAAATAAAAATCCTCATCCAGATGGGGAAGGGGATGAGGATGGAGATGGGGAAGGGAACAAGGAAGAGGATGGAGCTGGGGAAGGGAAAGAGAAAGGAGATGGAGATGGTAATGGGATGGGAAAGGGAATGGGGATGAGGATGAGAGGGATGGGGAAATGGATAGGGAAGGAAATGGGGAAGGGAAAGAACATGGGAATGAGGATGAGGAAGGGAAAGGAGATGTGAATGGGGGTGGCAAAGGGCATGAGGAAGGGAACAGTGATGAGGAAGGGGATGGGAATGGGATTGGGATGGGGAAGAAGAGGATGGGGATGGGGAAAGGAACACGAAGGGGATGCGGGTGGACAAGAGGAAGGGGATGGAGAAAGGGATAGGAATGGGATGAGGAAAAGGGTGGAGATGGGGAACTGGGAAAGGGGATGTGGATGAAGAAGAGAACGGGCATGGGGAAGGGAATGGGATGGGGAATCGAACAGGAATGTGGATGGGGAAAGGGATGGAGGCGTTATGCTAATGCACGCGAGTCCCTTCCGGCCGCTGATTGGATGGATGCAAATTAGCTCCCAGGCCCCGCCCCTTCCCCCGCCGGGCCGCGCTATTGTGTGTCCGGCGGGGCCGAGCGGGGCGGGGCCGGTGCTGGAGCCGAACTGGGTCCGCTGTGCGGAACCACCCGGGGCCGGGCGAGGAGGGAGCGGCCGGAGCCTCCGTGCGGGTGAGCAGCTGCGGGCAGCGGTTGCGTCTGCGGGGTAGGGAGTGGGGAAGGAACCTCCAGCTGTGCCCTGGGGGCTGCATCCAGCGTCCCCCCTGACCCCATTCTGCAGTGCCTGGCACTGGCAGGGCTGGGGGACTGCTGGAGTCCCTGGGGCGGGGAGTCCCGCGGCCGGGGAGATGCGGGAGGATGCAGGAGCGTGCGTGGCCTCGGGGAAACTTGTCTCAACTCGTATTCTTCCGGTGCCCCCTCCCCATCCACTGCCGAACCTCACCCTCGGGGTGGGAGTGTTGGGGGTCGGGAGAGTAGGAGGGCGGTCCGGGCCGAGGCAGGGGCTGAGTTGGGGGGAGTGTGGGGACCCAGGGCCAGCCAGAGGCTGCTCCGGGCGCAGTTCCTGGTTCAAGTTCAAGGGCGGCTGCGAGCGCTCTCGGTTCGTTCCTAGCCCGGGGGTGTGAGCAGGGGTAGAGGGTTCCCCCCGCTTCGAAGCAGCCCGGGCAGGGATGTTTAGGGCTCCCCGGGAACGGAGCAGTGATGCTTCCGTTACCCTAACCCGGCTTGTTGCGGGTTAACCCCCCCCTTAACCCTGTCAGTGCCCGGGACTGCTCTTGGTCCTCCCCGTCGTGTCCCTCCGCCCCGGATCCCTCCCGCGCTGCCTCTGCCCGGGGCTAATAAGGGATCTCCGTGCCCCGGCAGATCTCTCCAGACGGGATTAAAGCAGGAATTACGGCCACAGGGACACACACCAC
>JAOXOE010000784.1:2285909-2307209 GCA_028565055.1 Phoeniculus purpureus | reverse complement strand
GGCCAGGTGCCCACGAGGGATTCGGCATCGAGTCGTGGCGGCGTTTCCTCTTAACTGCTGCTCTCCTCCTCTGTTTTGCTACAAACACATGGGTTATAGGGTTGAGGGGTTTTCTCCTCTTTTCAAACACGATGCATCCCGTTTGTCTGAATATACTCGTTATTGGTTTGGCTGTTGAGCCCCTCCCTGCAGATAAAATGAGATCGGGAAGGCGGCAGCAGGAGGGGAGCTGGGGCTGGGTGTGGGAGGGGGTTCAACACAAAAACAAGAGAGAAAGCTGGGCTGGGGCTGGGTGCAGGATCGCAGCCTGGCCAGGTGCCCACGAGGGATTCGGCATCGAGTCGTGGCGGCGTTTCCTCTTAACTGCTGCTCTCCTCCTCTGTTTTATTGAGCTTCTTCAGCGTGTCCAGCAGTTTCTGTGGGGTGAGGATGTGCGTGGACCCTGCGGGGGTGAAGAAAAGGAGGGGAGGGGGGAAATGAATGATGGCTTTGGGATGCCCCCAGCTGCGCCCCAGCTGCCAGCCCCGCTGTCCCGGCCACCCCAGCGAGGCCTTACCTGGGACGAGGGCCTCGCACCGCTGGAAATGCTTGCAAGGAAATGGAGGTCTGTGGGGCAGGGGGGAGGGTGTGGGGACACGGGGAATGGGGACAGAGCGATGACAGAGATAGATGGAGTGGGTGGAATGAGGCTGCTCATGGAGCGTGGTCATGGCCAGTGGGCTGATGCCTGGACCCTGTGGGGATGCAAGAGGTCTCCAGGCTGCCTGCCCTGAGCATCACTGGATCAGTGGGGTAGGTGGGAGGGGAACAGATGGGAGAGAGAAGGAAAAGGGCTCCTTCGCTCCGTGGCTCCCCAGTGTGGTGCAAGCAGCTGCTCCCCCAACACTGCCCTTGGAGCCCACCTGGCTCTGCACCAACCCACAGAGCTGCAGTGGCTCAGGGATGCCACAGAATGACTGATGGACTGGTTTGGACTGGAAGGGACTTTCAAAGAGCCTCCAGTCTAACTCCCTGCAGTGAGCAGGGACATCCCCAACAAGAGCAGGTTGCTCAGAGCCCCAAGGTCCAATCTGCCCTGGGATGGTGCCAGGGATGGGGCTTCTTCCACCAATCTGGGCAACCTGGGACAGGCTCTCACCACCCTCAGTGTAAGACATTTCCACCTTACATCTAGTCAAGATCTAACTTCTAGGCTAAATATCTGGTCTATGTTTAGGCTAAACTTCACCACAAACCACCAGCTCCTGAACTCCAGTGCAAGACTTAGGACTCTGTAGTGTCAGCAGTTCCTGCCCATCCCAAGGGCACCAAGAGCCACAGGAACAAATCTGTGCCTCAAGGTTCCAGCCCTATTGCACCCCAGTGCTGGGGGTGGGTCACAGCAGTGCCCAGCCTCTGCCAGGGGAAATGTAGGTGGAGACAAGGCTGGGGTCTGCCCTGTGTGCCCACTCTCCCATGGGCCCCGACCCCACAGCCCCGCTCCAGCAGGGTGCTCTGTCCCCCTGCCCTGGGCAGGCAGGACCCCAATCCGCTGCCCCTGGCACCTCCAGCCCCGGTGAGGGGGAACTCATGGCATGAAGGAGCCGGCCAGGTCCGGCCCAGAGACATGGCAGAGGGATGATGGAAGCGGCGCTGGATGCTTTTCCACCTGGAAGGAGGAACTGCAAGCATTTTCCTATCAGAGATCCCAATGGAAACCAACCCCAGAATAATAGTGATTAAAGAAAGGAGGAAGAGAACAATCAAAGAAGACCCTTCGGGGTGGAAGAGTTTCTTTTTCCATTAGTAAGCTGCCTTTACTTGGTTTCTTTGGCTCACTCCATTGCTGGAGCCTGATCCTCAAATGATACCCTAGTAGAGTCCCTGAAGTCGGGGTGCCTCAGGTCCATGAGAAATTTGGTGGGAGTGAGAATGTGAGTAGAACCTGTGGGAGAACAGAGTGGGGCTGATGGCTGCACCAAGGTACCCCACCCCCCCACGACCCCCATTTCTCAGGGCGAAGAAGGATGCAGTTGGCACCCAGAGCATCACAGGCGCATGCAGGGGATGGACCCCGGAAACACATGGGGTAAGATGAGCGAAAGGCGACGATGGAACTGGGTGATGGTGGTGGTGGGGACACAACTGGGGGGCTGCAGGAGGTGATGGAGAAGGAGCAGATGAGATGCCAGCAAGAGGCTCTACCAGGCTAGAATCCATGGACCAGAAGAGATGGGGAGGGGGCTCCTGCCCCTGCCCTACAAGGTGTGGATCCAGCTGTTGTTCCCCAGGGGATCTGAAAGCTCCTCACTAACATCTGGCTGGGCTCCCACTGTGTCCTCCAGAAGCACAGCCGGGCTGCTGAGGCTGAGCACACCCCATGCACCACTGTTGCAGCAGATGTGCAACAGGACCAACACCTCTGCCCGGGCAGGAGGGACACGGAGGAGGCAGGACAGGACCCTCCTCAGAGTTCCAGCCCCAAGTCATCTGGAGCCGGGAAGTTGCAGGATGGCAGAGGGAGCGTGGGATGAGCAGCCAGTGCGATGGGGTCCGGCCCCGCAATCCCACTCACCTATTAGCACTTCCCACTTGCCACTGGCTTGTGTCACCTCGTAGGCGCAGCGCATCTCATTCATGCTGACACCGCCCAGGATGAAGATGATGAGGCGGGGGCCACTTCGGTACTCGCCAGGGGCCTTGTTCTTGTGCCAGTGGCCATAGCGGGCACTAGGGAGAGAGGAGAGAGATGAGGGGTGGGCAGGAAGCAACAGGCAGAACCACAGAAATGGAGAAGACCATGGTTGGAGAAGACCTTTAAGCTCATCAAGTCCAACTGTTAAGCCAGCACTGCCAAGTCATCATTAATTCTATAAAACAGAATCCCTGAATCATTTGGGTTGGAAAAAACCTTTAAGATCATCCAGTCAAAGCCTGAATCCTGCTGCCCCAACCCACTCCCAAACCCTGTCTCAGAGCTCCAGATCTCCTCAACTGCGAAACACGGCCAGTAAGAATGTGAGTAGAACCTCACAGGGATGGAAATTCAAACCCCTCCCTGGGCAGCCTGCTCCAAGGCCTGAGGGCCCTTTCCAGGAAGAAGTTTCTCCTCATGGCCAACCTCTACTTGCCCTGGGGCACCCTGAGGCCATCTCCTCTTGTCCTTGTGAGAAGACACCAACCTTCACCCCTCTACACCTTCATTTCAGGGAGCTGCAGACACCAATTCCTCTCAGCACTGCATCTCCCCATCTAAACTGTGCATCCAGTTCACATCTTGACTAAATCCCACATGAATCGGGTCCAAAACTGCTGCTGGAGAAGGGAAAGTCCAGCTCCCCAGCTACCTGTTACAGGAAGGGAAACTGAAGCAGGGAATGACAGCATCACCGATGGCTACAGCCCCTCCAGGCAGGGCAGGGTGGACACGGATGGTGCTAACCAGAGGGCTGCTGCTGGTGACTGATATATGGAGAGACCCTGACGTTGTGGATAATGGTGGTGCTCTGAGTGACCAGGTCAGGGCCTGGGGACCCACCTGACAGCCGTGGTGCTGAAGGAGGCAGAGGAGCGGGTGGAGATGTACGGGTAGTGCTTGGTGTCCAGCTTGTCATCAATGGCATCCTGCAGACAGAGAGCCCCGGGACGGGGGTCAGCGAGGGGCTGGGCATGGTCCCTGGCCCAAGAACCCCTGTGTGACAGGGCTGTGCCCAGGGCTGTGTCCAGTGAGGTCAGGATTCATCTGCATGGCTGTACTTTCTGGAACTACCTGTCTGTTTCCAGCCATTGAGGGGATCAGAAGCTGCTGTGGGGTAGGGGGTGCAGCATGGGGTACAGCTCACCCTGAGCTTTGGGCTAGGGGTAGGGTAAGGGGGTACCAAGGGAGGGTTCTCTGCTGGGAGCTCAGGGCCATGAGCTGAGCTGGAGGCTTCATGCCCGGGATAGAGCCCTGTTGTAAGGGAACTGCTCCTGCTTCCATAATCTGTGAGATGCTGCTGCCCTGTGCAGACCCCTCTGGCCCTGGGGAGGAGGTTAAAGTGGGCCCTGAGCATGAAGCCACCTCAGGAGGGTCTGCCCAGATAGTGGTAATGGAAGACAAGAGCTGTGTGCCTTTGGGATTGGAGCCTTTGGGAATAGAGGGAGCTGTAGGAGTGGCACAGAACTGCAGGGATAGCCCTCTCCTCAAAATGTGGCTCCAGGGTCTGCCTGTATGTCTGAGCAGGTGGGCAATGTCTGTGTTGGAGAGTAGGTCTGGTGCAGCACAAGGAACAACCAGTCAGGACATTCTGTGATGCGGATGCTGCACAAGCCTGGCTGGGGCTCTGAATCTCCCCTAGGGCCTGGAAAACCTTTCAAAACATCCTGCCCTAGCCATGGTTAGGGACAGCCCTGGGGACACGTGTCAGGAGGAGGGTCAGGTCTGGGCTGGAAGCAATCAGCTCTCCACAGGTCCCCTCCTGGGCAGAGCTGAGGTCCCTGCTCCATCCCCGGTCCACATCCATGCTACCTCACCTCCATGATGTCCTTAATCACAGGGGTCCATCGAGAAAGCTGGTAGGTCTGCTCGCTGATCCGCTCCTTCCGCTCTGGCTTGCTGCGGCGGCGCAGGGTTGACTGGGCAGGAGGAGCACAGGGACCCCCTGAGACACAGGGGCTCGGGTGGTGGGAGTGGGGACCACCCCAATGGGTGCTGGGGGCATCCCAGAGGGTACAGAGGTGCCACATTCCTCCCAAGGGGCAAGGAGGGGAGCAGGGGGTGGACACTCACGTCTGTGATGATGGGCACCCCAAGGTGGGCCATGTTGGTGATGATCTCGCTGTCCTCTGCTGGGATCTGAGCATGCTGGATCAGCTTGTTCAGGTTCTCCTCGGTGATACCTGCACATGTAATGGGGACATGGTGCATGGTGTTCACTGGAGATACAGGGACACAGTCCCCCATTGCCACCTCAGGACACCCAAGTTGGTGCGGTAAGTGGGAGAGGGCTGAGCCTTCCCATTGGGTTCATCCTGGCTGAATACAGAGCTGTTCCCCACCCAGAGCTGCTGCACATCTCACCCAGCTCTGCCCAGGGTTCCCCCTCCTCACCGTTCTTCAGGAAGATGTAGAGCAAGATGATGCGGATCTTGTCATAGGTGCTGACATTCCCATCCAGCAGGATGGGGACGATGGCCCTCATGGGGTCCTTGATCTTCTCCCCTTCTGCATCAGTGCCCATGGCCAGGTCCTGCAGAGAATACTCGCTGCTGAGCTGAGCTCACTGCTGAGCTACGGAGCAGGAGCTGTTAGCCCCAGTTGTCCCTGCAGTGATGAGGCTCATGGGAGGATGTGGGTCTGGGGGAGCTGGTACCTGTTCAACTCGGCACAGCTTGTCCACTGTGCCCTGGTAGTGCTTCATGCAGTCCTCGGCCAGGTGCAGGTGGGTCGAGTACTGGGGAGACAGGAGCAGCACAGTCACCCTGGCAGCTCTGGAAGCAGCCAGAGGTCCCTGTGCCACCACCCCAGCCCTCACTCATAGCCAAGGACACTCCAAGAAGAGCCACCATCATCCCTTCCCTGGGTGGGTGAGCACTAGCTGCTCTGCACAGACATCTCCCCCAGTTTCATACCTTGCTGAGCTCCTTCTGGTACTGTGGCATCTTCTTCAGCATCTGGGACAGGTCCCTCATGGTGGTCTGTGAGGGAAGGGGACACGGTCACAAACCTTGTAAGCCTTGGGGACCATGAGCAGATTGGGGATGATCCCGCTGAGGACTTCTGTCCCCCTGAGCCCCTCGCAGGTGTGTGGTGACACCTGCTCTGGCACTGCTGGGTCTCCTTCAGTGCAGGTGAGGAGAAAGGAGAGGGTCTGCAGCCCTGAAAACTGCAGTGACGGGGGAGAAATTCCCCCAGGACCTTTCTCTGGGACCATCATGCACTGGGCTGAGGCCGAGGTGGTGCTTTTGGCTTCTGGCCACTTTTACATCCCATTTCCACCAGGGTCCCTTCTCTGCCATCAGCTCAGGGTCTCAGCAAAGGAACCAGCCATGGGCACTGGCAGCTGCTGTGGGATCAGCAGGGACCCTTTGCCAGGGGCAACCCAACCCCCATGTGCAATGCCCTCCCAGGTTGCCATGTTTGCCCAGCCCTGGCACCCACTTCCAACAGGGACCTGAACACCCAACAGAGACCTGAGCACCCAACAGGTACTAGAGTCCTCTCAGCCCTTGGCATCAGGTATCCACAGGACACTCTGCCATGTGCCAGCCCACAGTTGAGCCCCCCAGTGCCCGTTCCTAGCTCGGTGGGCACAGCCAGGTCACCTTATCGCCTGTGTTCATCCTCTTGCTCGAAGAAAACTCTTTCAGGGACCGGGTCACCTCCCTGGGGAGAGGAGGAGGACACTGGTCTCAACAGAGAGGGGAACCAAACAGTGGAGTGGGGGGCAATGCCCAGCCAGTGACCCCCCCACAGCTGGTAAACCCCACCAAGGACACTCACTGGGACACCTCAGCAATGTGTTTGTGGCGCAGAGTGACCCACAGGTCATCATCCTCATCCAGCAGCACCTCCTTAATCCGGGCTTCCCCAATGCCACTTGTCTCGTACCTGGGAACAGGGCAGGCAGTGTCACAGTGGGGATGGGGCTGGAGGGGCATGAACCCCTCACTGTCCAGGATCCACAGAAATGGGGGGACAGGGGAGCAAACAGGGGCTTGTTTTGGGTCTGCCAGCAGCGTGCTGAAGTTATTTCAACTTGGTTTCACATCTGGCCTTCTTGTACCACTTCAGCTGCTGGATGCTGGGAAGGGGCTAAGTTTTGAAGGCGAGAAAAGCCTCAGACAATGAACAGAAGATGGTGGGCAGACAGATGGGCAGGGACAAAGAGAGATGGATGGATGGATGAATGGATGGATGGACAGACAGATAGAAGGAGGGAGGGAGGGATGGAGCTGAGGCTCAGACTTCATGGCTGAGCTTCCAACTCCTGCTCCAGAGCTGGACTTGTGGGGGCTCTGGGGGTCCCACTCACTTGTAGACATCATTCTCAATGGGCAGCAGGTCATAGCTCATTGCCTGGAAGGTCAGCTCGTGCAGCACTGGGGAAGCGGGGTCGAAGCCACGGTCCAGGATGAGGAGCTGGGAACGAGCCTTGTCCGGACCCTACAGAGCAGAGGGGAGCCATGAGCAGTGCAGCTTGGGGACACTGGGATTGTTCTGGGGTCCCTGCTCAGAGAACTCTTGGAGCAAAGCATCCTCCCCCAGGGCTGCCAGCACCACCCCTGCTCACCTCGCCCATCGTGGGGTCGTCAGCCTTGTAGGCATCCAGCTTGTCCTGGATGAGCTGGGCCAGCATGGCATTGTCCTTGTAATCCCTGCAGGAGGCAGGAGAACAAGTCGGGGGGTCAGCTCCCAGCTCCCTGGGTTGGGCAGTTCTCTCCACCATAGGATGAGGAGGAGCTGCTGGTTTCCCTTTGCCACATCCTTGGGTCATGGGGGAGGACAGACCTAAGTGGGTTTCATTGCCCATTTCCCTTTTCCTGGGCTGGTTCACTTTGCCTTGATGCCACTCAGACTTTAATCTTCCTTCACTCTGCTCTCCAGTACGAGCCTGGTGTTAGACTGAGCAGGGCTGGCTATCCATCCCAGCAGTTTGTCTACAGAATGGGTTGGATTGGGAGGGACCTCCAAAGGTCATCCAGCCCAATACCCCTACACCAAGCAGGGCCAGTACTCACCAGACCAGATTGCCCAGAGCCCCATCTAGCTTGACCTTGAATGGTTCCAAGGATGGGGCCTCCACCACTTCTCCGGGCAGCCTGTTCCAGGGATCCTCCACCCTTGGATTCAAGAACTTTTTCCTCCTGTCCAGCCTCAATCTGCCCCTTTCCAGCTTCAAACCATCACCCTTCATCCTATCATTTCATAGAGCTTTAAGGTCCCTTCCAGCCCAACCCAATCTGCTGTTCTATTCCCACCATCCCAGAATCTTTCCTTGAGAGGCACTTGGGGTGGGGTGGGAACATTTGCCCCAGCCTTTCCCTTTCCTCAAGCCCCAATAAGTGGCACAGGATGGCCCGAATTGCCTTTGGGATGCACTAAGATGCACCCTTTTGAAGCTTCAAACCTTGACCCCTTGTCTTATCGTTCCCTGCACTTGGGAAGTCTTTCCCAACCTTCTGACAGCCCTTTCAGGGGTTGGACCCCCACCTGCACCAGTCTATGGCCCCAGCGCATCTGGGGTGGGGGGCAGGCCCCCAGCAGGTGACACAGGGTGCCACTTACCCACGGTACCGCACGGCTGGGTACTCCTTCAGCGTGGCACAGAGTGTGGCGATCTGCTCGGCCAGGCGCTCCAGGATGGGGTTCTTCATCTGAGCCTTGTGAGGGCTGTAGAAGCTTTGAAAGGAGTCAGCTGAATCCAGGGAGTAAACCTGGGGCAGGTCAGAGGGGACGAGATGTGATGTGGAAAAGGTCTGATGGCAGCAGCCCCACAGGACACCCCAGGGGGGTTGGAAATCAGATTCAGCCTCAGCTGAAGGTCTGTGCTGTTTGGAGGCATCTCTAGGCTCTTGGCTGCCAGCTCTGGACCCAGAGGCCCTCCCCAGCTCTGGGTTCATGGAATGTTCTCTGCCCACGTGTAGCCTTTCAGGGTGAGCAGAAGATGCAGAAGACCCCCTGCCCACAGCAATCACCCGCTCCCACACTGCAGGGACCTGGGGACAAGTGGACACACGCTGCTCCCTGGCCACGCTCCCAGTAAAGTCCAAAACCCAGTCTGGCTGCCTGGGGGGTCATCTTCTGACTGTCTGCCTCCCCAGAGATACCAGGCCTGGAAGGGTTAATGGCACCAAGCAGGTCCAGCACCACCTGCCCCTCTGCCCAACTTGTCCCCATCTCCTCTGCAGGGGCACACGCAGTGGGCTGGTGCCCTTGGCCGGGGACTGTGCTGGGGGGAGGGTACAAAACCAGCTCCCAGTATAGGGCCAAGGCCCCTGCTAAATCCCCAGGGCGAATCAGTCCAGAGCAGTAATTGAAGGAGATAAGGAGAGCCAGGGAGGGGGGCAAGGAGTCTGCAAGGGGAGAGGTGTCCAGGATGTGACACAGACTCCCACAGGCCGGAGGAGGCGCTGGAGCATCTCCTGGCTGCCCCATCCCTTGGAGCACCCTGCAGGGACAGTCCCCAGCCTCACCTGGGACTCAGAGGGCAGGAAGGCGATGTTGATCTCCGTAAGAGTTTTGATGACCTTGGCAGCCCGGGATTTCACCAGCTCATTGAAGAGGGCATCAGGGCAGGCTGCAAGGGCAGGGAGAGGTGGAGGAGGGGGTAGTGCTCAGCAGTCCAGCACCCTCAGGGACAGAGACAATCCCCTACCCAGGTACTCACAGTCAGTGAAGAAGACATGGGCAGCTCTGTACTTGGAGGTGGGGGGATCCTTGAAGTCATTGATCAGGGAGTGGATGGACTGTAAGAGACAAGAGACCTGCTGGGCACCCTGGCAGAGTCATCTACGGTCCTTCCCCCTGGCACTGGGGCAGCTCCACACCTCTGGGCCACCTCTCCATTGGCTGCAGCCTAGATGCCAGCCCAAGGGGAGCATCTCCTGCCTGGCCCAGCCCCATCCTCACCTTCTCAGAAGGGGTGATGAGATAGACGGCCTCCAGGCTGGGTAGTGGCTCCCGGCGCTTGTTGATATCTTCCACAACTGGGGTGGGGAGAAACAGAGACTGTGGCAGGGGCATTGGGCTGAGCAGGGCTGCTGGATCACCCACAGGACCAGCCCTGTTGGCCCTTCAGTGACCAGAACCAATCACCCATGCTGTGTTGTCTTGGATTACTGTCACATTCCTCACAGGAGGGGAGTCAGGGGTGGTGGTACTCAGGATGGGGCAGACCCCTTCTACCCCCAGTACATCTCAGTGCATGGCCTGGGGTTTCCTTCTCCTTTCCCAGTGCTGTAGGAAGTTGTTTATAGAGTTGACAGAAGATAACACCTGGGATGGACACATTGCCAGGGGACAAGGTGCTGGGGCTCCTCCAGGGAGGGACAAAACACATGAGCCTGGCATGGAGAAAGCTCCAATGGGTGATAGGGCGTAACCTGTCTCCATTCCAAACAGGATGGGGCTGAGGCAGAGAGGTGTTTGTGCTACCACCCCAAACAGCTCCTGCCAATCTAGAGATGCCCTTGGGGGTCCCCTGGTACAGAGGGAGGTTTGGCCTTTCCTCATGGTGGTACTCACTGGTGATGCCCTCCGTCATGATGTCAGTCATCTTGCAGCAGGACGAGAGCATGCGCATGCTGAGCTGGTCCACCACCAGCACCTGGGGAGAGGGGCTGTGAGCTGGGGGCACTGGGGCAACCAGACAATTGCGCTTCCCACCCATTCCCCATCCATGTCTGAATCTACCCTCTTCCCTGCTTCCTCCTCTGCATCCTCCTCCTCCTCCTCTCCTGGCTCCCAGGAGTTGGTACTCACCTTCCACTCTCCCTTCTTCTTCACTTTCCGGATCACATCGTGCATGATCTCTGCAAGAGAGACAGTACAAGAGGATCAGCACCCCAAAAATCCCATCCTACAGCACTGGGGGCTGCACAGGGGGCACTGAATCCCTCATGTGGGTATGGGGCCACAGTCAGCCCCAATCCCCCAGTACCCTTCCTGAGATGTAGGGAGATGAGGGGTGGTTTTGGGGTACCCAGGAGCGGGGGTCACCCCCCAGCTCCGTTTCTGCCCCATGCTCAGCACTAACAGATGGAGCCCACAGCAGTGGGGAGCCACCAGCTGGCTCAAGGTTGTACGGATGCCTGGGAGAGTCCAAATACGTCCCAGCCCTAATCCAAAGCACTGGGAAAACAACAACGGCTTAGGAGCTCCTTTTAGAAACAAGAATCAAGCAGCCTGAGCCTGTTCCTTGTAATCCTCCACAATCCCATTTTGCCTCCTGCAGCCGCCAGACTTATGCAACCAGCCAGGACAGCAGCACCTGCGGGTCCCCAGAACACCAGAGACCCCTGAGGGCCACCCCTGCCCATATTCCTGGCCAGGGACTTGTGCTTGGGGCAGCCTGTGGGGCTGCTCCTTGTAGGGCGCAGGTTATCACCAGGCGATGAGGTGGCCCTGGCAGCTGGGAGTGTCACCTCTTAGGGATGGGGTGCAGGAGGGGCACAAGGTGCTGTCAGAAACCTGAAGGTCCCCTTTTTGCCCTGGTGGTTGAACCATCAGCCCTCAAGGAGCAGGGTCAGGCAGGAAACTGCTCAGCTGAGCCGGGGTGATGCTTCAGTTCCCCACACTAGGGTCATTCACCCTACAAACACCCCACAAGACTTCCTGGGCTGAGTAAGGATGAGAGCAGCAGTACTGGAGTGGAGACTGTGAGTGTTGCTGGTCTGTCTGTCCTCCTGTAAATCCTGGAGGCAGCAGCTTCTACTGCTGGGCATCCATGTGTCAGTGGCCTCAGCGGAGCCCCAGAAGGGTGCAGGAGTCCTGCCTGCCCCTGATTACATCCCACAGCCCTTCCAGAAGGGTGAAGGGTCACCTCTGGACCACAGGATGGGAGGTGCCTGAGTACTGCTGGGGTCTGTCTGTACCCCATAAGCCCCAAAGCTGGTGCTGCCCCTCCTTGTGCTGCCCACCCAAACCCAGTGCCCCAGGACCTGTTCCCCAGCTCGGGTAGTGTCCCCAGGCTCTGCTCTCTGCTGCAGGAGAGGAGCTGGGAATGCAAGATGCTAGCACATCCCTCCTTTTCCTCCTCTCATTACTCACTTTTGGCTCCTTCCCAGAATCCAGGGATAACGGGGCTGTTTGCCAGCAGCCTACAGGCACCCTCCATCCCACGCCCAGCAACCCCATCGACACCCAGTAAAGTCCAGGGAGGGGTCAGGGCTTGGCTGGGAGCAGTCAGAGAGAAGTTCTGCCCCTGTCACAGACATGAAGAAGGGCTGAGGGAGCTGTGGATGGTTAGTCTGGAGAAAAGGTGGCTGAGGGGAGACCTTATTGCTGTCTGCAATGCCTGAAAGGAGGTAGGGGTTGGTCACTTCTCATAAGGAACAGGACAAGAGGAAATGGCCTCAAGATGCACCAGGAAGAGGTTAGGTTGGACATTAGGAAAAACGTCTTCCTGGAAAGGGTCCTCAGGCCTTGGAACAGGCTGCCCGGGAGGGGGCTGAATTGCCATCCTTGTCCGTGTTTCACATTTGGGCAGGTCTGGAGCTCAGGGACAAGGTTTGGGGGTGGGTTGGGACAACTGGGTTCAGGATTGAACTCTGCAATCTTGCAGAGCTTTTCCAACCTAAATGATTCTGTGATTCTATGATCCTGCTCTGCTCTGGGGAAGGAGGAGTCTGGGAATGAGTGTCCTGGGGCCCAGGGAAGGTGCTATCAGTGCAAAGGTCTCTCTGATCAGCTACAGCAATATGGGGATGGGGTCCTGGGGAAGCGGAGCCTGAAAAGGTCTCCTTCAAGAGCTGCCTTAGCCAGCCCCAACCTGCTCATCGCCAGGGCAGCCGCTGCAGGAGACACCTTGTCCTCAGAGCTTTGTGGGGTCTCTGCTCTGCATGTGCTGAGCAGGATGGGTCTGTGCTCCTCCCAGGGCCAAAAGTGCTGTCCTGTGCCTCAGATGGATCAAGAGGGATCTCCCAAAGCACACCTGAGTGCTCTAAGGATGACTGCTCTGAGGTTTGTAGGTTTAGGGTGCCCACCCCCACCCACAAGCGCTGGGGACTACCCCTGCTCCCATCCTGCCACAGCCAGGCTTAGCCTTTCCTTAACCCAGTGTCTTCTCCAGTCTGGACAATGTGTCTGAGCTGGCTCTGGGGGTTCTGCTCTTCCCTTAGCTGCCAGGGCCAGTTCAGAGCCTGGGCAGAGTCAGGAAATGGGCAGATCCAAGGAGCATCCTCCAAAGAGGCTCTGGGGCCAGACAAAGCCCAGGAGGGCATAAGACACGAAGTCAAGCAGAAGCCTGAGATTGCAGAGTCCTGTTTGGAGGAGCTGTGACCACGGCACCTCCTGGCTGTCCTTGCAGTGATCATTAAACACCCCAGTTAGGCAGAGTGGTCTGTGAGCTCTTGGTGGACCAAGCAGACAGCACGAAGTGCTGCAGGTGGCCAGAGATGGGGAAAGGGGGAAGATTCTGGCAATTCTGAGCTCTAACAGGGTACATCTGCTCCCTGGAGCTGTTCTGGCTAACATGACTAGTAGCAGTGGAGCTGGGGCCAATGCTGAGAAGAGACCCAGAGCCATCCTCAGACCCGAGCAGTCTCAAAGCAGCCTCTGGCAAGGGCTTTGTTTTGCAGAAGAAAGGATGCCAGCACACATGAGCTATCCAGGATGAGCAATGCCAGCATCCTTGAGCCAATTCCACACTCAGCTACAGGATCAGCAGGAGTCTCCCAGGCAGAACAGCAGCTCCTTCCTTCCCCAAGGTCCTCAAGGCAAGCCTGGCCCTCTTCCAGGATGCTCTGCATCAGCAGGTCAGGTGTTGTCACTCATGTCCCCAAAAGGTCTGACCAAGCTAACGTCAGGGGGAGATGCTCCACACCAAGCTCTTCATCTTGGAGATAAACCAGGTCTTGGGAGACAAAAACAAAAGCATCTGTACAGCTGATGCAAGTGCCTTCAATACTGGGCTCGTCTGGCCCTACCAACTGCAACTCTCCTGCAGGCTGGAGGAATTTAGTCTGGAGAAGAGGAGGCTGAGGGGAGACCTTAATTGCTGTTTACAACTGCCTGAGAGGAAGGTGTAGAGAGGTGGGGGTTGATCTCTTCTCCCCAGTCACCAGTGACAGAACAAGAGGAAATAACCTCAAGTTGTGCCAGGGGAGGGTTAGGTTGAACACCAGGAGAATGTCCACTGACAGAGTGGTCAGGAGTTGGAACACGCTGCCCAGGGAGGGGAGGAGTTGTTGTCCTTGGAAGGGTTCAACAAATGAGTAGCTGTGGCGCTGGGGGACAGGGTTGAGTGGGCAGGGAGGGGCTGAGTTGATGGTTGGACTGGATGATCTTGGAGGTCTCTTCCAACTTTAATGATTCTGTGATTCTATGAACTTGAACTACAATTTCTACCAAGAACAGACAATACAGACAGCCCTGCACTCACCCTCCAACACAGAGACAACATGTGTGCCTGTGGATGAGGAAGCTCATCTCACCCCAAATGGAGAATCTCCCCTGCTCTTGAGTAACATGGAGAAGTGCAACCATTCAATGATAAGCTTGGGACAAACCACCTCCTCCAGTTCAAATTGTTCTCAGTATGATCCATGGTATGAAGATGAGCCACTGCATTGTTCTCAAGCAGGGCCAGGAGGTGGTGACATGGTGGCCTAGTAGGACTTGAGCCCACACATCACTCCAAGAGGCTTAGCCCACGTTATTTAGACAAGAGCTGGCCAGGCAGCCTATCTCCAGCCTTGCCTTACTTGCTTGTAGCAACAGCAACCAGCCCCTTGTCTCCAACTCATTCTGAGGGAAAAGGAACCAACGCTCTCATCACTTGTGTCCACACCAACAACACTGCAACCAGGCACAGCCTGCACTGAGAAAGGACTCGCTCAAGGATGTCCCAGGCCTGTTATCCTGGTTCAGAAAGAGCCTAATGAGCAGCTCTGAGCTCCAGCAGTCACTGGAAGCAATAAAACCTTGTCCTGGCCACAACCCCAGCCTGGAGCACCAGGACGGGTGAGGGATGCTGCAGCCAGAGGGTTCTTCTGCCTTGGTGCTGACCTGAGCCTGTGCCACAGCATTGTTCCTCCTTGGGGCAGCGCAGGAGGCTACAGTCCTGCTGCTCAGAGATTCTCTTTCACTGCCACATGCCAGGACCCCACAGGTCACACACTGTGGCCTGGTGTGCTACGGGAAAATGGAGACGTTTTATGGATGGACAGCAAGGTCCTGCAGGAGAAGGTCCTAACCATGGGCTCTTCCCTGCCACAGGCAGGGCTCAGTCCTTCCACTCTCCTCAACATTTTGGGATCCAAAATCCTGGAGCAGCTCTGCAGAGCCGATGACGGGAAGTGACGGTGATGTTTGCTCAAGACCCACTTCTCTTAAAAAGCTGTCACGACACATCTCAGAGACAAACGTGTTTGTTGGCCTGGCAACTGCCTCTGTGCTGCTTCGTTAATTAATTGCTTAAGACACTGTGAAAGTTACACAGACCCAGCCATGTCTGAACGTAAGGGAGCGTGAGCCTGCCTCTGAACAGCCCCAGTCTGAGACCAACAGGCACCAGTACACCATCCCCACGCCCAGTAAAAGAGGGCCAGAAGATGATTGATAGTGACCAACCCTGTTCAGGACAGAGAAAATAGGAGACAATGCCCAGATGATGTCACTCAACCTGGCCAAGAGCCACCTCGTGGATAGCCTGAGTGTGAGGGCTCCCCTCGAGTACTGGGGGCAGCGCTGGGCCCCTCACTTCAAGAAAGAGATGGAGGGGCTGGAGCAGGTCCAAAGGAGCAATGAGACTGGGAAAGGGACTGGAGGGAAAGGCTGAGGGAGCTGGGGGTGTTTAGCCCAGAGGAGAGGAGGCTCAAGGGGGACCTTCATCCTCTCTCCAGCTTCCTGGAGGGAGGTTGCTGTCAGATGGGGGTCGGCTCTTCTCCCAGGCAAGCAGCGCCAGGACGAGAGGGCAGGACCTGAAGCTGCCAGGGGAGGGTTAGGCTGGATGTTAGGAAGCCCTTCCTCATGGAAAGGTGATCAGACCTTGGAATGGACTGCCCAGGGTAGTGGTGGACTCCCCATCCCTGAAGGTGTTGAAGGACAGCCTGGCTGTGGCCCTTAGTGCCCTGGTCTGGCTGTGGTGATGTCAGGTCCTGGGCTGGTCTGGATGAGCTCAGAGGGCTTTTCCAGCCTCAGTAATTCTGTGATTATGTGATGTGTATAAACCAAGCAAGTCCCAAAAATCTCCCCCATCAGCAGTTATGCCTAGAATACCTACTGTTCTCACTGGGGTATTTCCGGTGCCCACCTGGAAGGCATGTTCTTTCTGGAGGACATGTTTCACAGGCAGGAACCTGCTGGCCAGCTTCCTCCTTCTGTCCCCAGCCCTGCTTGAGGTGAACTTGAGGTTTTCCCATCCAGAGCAGCACCAGAGGTCTCCCTCACAGCTGCTGGTGGAACACCCCACGTGTCCCAGCCATGCCAAGCAGTGTTCATGCCACTCTGCACAGCGGCGGCTGGGGCTCTGGCTTCAGGGATTATCCACAGTAATCACAGTAACCTGGGATTAATTCCTTCTTTTCCTATCTACACTGCTCTCATGAGGGATATATGGACTTCTACCTGCTGGACAAAGCCATGGGAAACTTGCACAGCCTGGAGAGGGGGAGGATGGAGACCTGGAGATCCTGAACCCTTTAGGAATTCCATAATGCACCCAAAGGGAAATGAACGGTGTGCTCACACCCACCAACTGCTCCCACTGACTGCACTGGAGAAAAAGGCTAAAATCCACACGGTTTTCCCCTGCGGGATCACTCCTGGCACAGCTCCCTCAGGATCCATCTGGGTAGATTCAATCAGCCACAGACTGCATCAGGTCCCTCCTGAAGGCATCACCTTTTATCCTGAAGGTATCACCCTTCACTGACGCTTGCACTTACCCTATCCCACCTCCCACCACGTTTCCATGCCTGGGGGATGCTGTAGCCAGCTGTTGGGGGGGCTGCTGCAGAGGTTGTAGTTAGCCAACATTGCTGGTGCTTCAGTGTCAAGAGGAGCCAAGAGCTTTCCTGTAGCAGGTTGGCACATGCAGGGTGTCGCATGTGACTCTCTTCCAAGTCACATCTCATACTTGTGTGGCCATGGCTTTCTGAGCTGGTTCTTTGCTGCCTTGACCCAAGTGGGAGCAAAACACCAACAAACCAGGGCTCTTCAGGCTCAGCTTGGTGCAAATCCAGGCTGGTCTGGTCTCCTGCGCCCACATGGACACTACCCCTAGCCCTCAGGGCAGCTGGTGTGTGCCTGAGCTGGTCCAACTCCAAGCAGTCTTACATCAGTCCATCTAATGGGCTCCATAAATGACCCTATAGCTCCTGAGTCAACATGCGTGTGCACACACTTTTGTGTCCACAGGCAATGGGGGAGCCCAGAATTAAAGCACCTCCAGCTTGATCTGCGCTCTCCAAAACACAGGAGCCAAGTTCCTTCCTGCACAGCAAACCAGTGGATGCAGCACCTGTTCCTCAGCGTGCAGCCAGCAGCCCTGTGACAATGGGTCTCTTTCTCAATGTGTGGGTTTTGTGGGAAGAGAAAGGGAAACTCTCCTTGGCTATTTGTCCTGAGACAAATATTTGTGCCGGGATTCAGACCTGGACCTTCTTATTTTGTTTTCTAAGAGAGAAGGACTCTTCTCTCCATCGGGGGATTTTTAACCTTCTTGCACTGGCAGAACCCGATGGGTGGGTGCAAAGCTGCCACAGTGGGGTTGGTCATTCTTGGAAACCTTTCATGGTCACACAGGGGCAGGTATTCCTCAGCTACCGGTGCAGAGCAGAGTTTGGAGACTGCTCTGCAGTGTGGGGGAATTTTGTATCTCTTCTTTTTCAGGCTTTTCCAACTTAGAGCTGATGTTGGAGGTGACACAGACTCTGGTGACAGGGTGAAAGGCCCCAGCAGATGCTCTGCCAAACGCCTGCTCCTGCACCTACACGTTGGGTATCAGAGGGTGGGAGCCCAGGAAGCAAATGGCTTCAGCGTCTGTTCCCACCCGTGGGGGATGGGGCACAGGGACCCTCTCCTCAGACAGACACTGCCAGCACACCAAGGTCCTGGTGGGACTGGAGGTCCTGCCTCTGTACAGGCAGGAGGATGTGATGTGCATCCCTGCAACGGTCCCACCAGGACCAGTCCTTTGCTGCATCTCCTTCCTCCTGTGCTTAGCCAGCCCTGGCTCTGGAACAGCACACAAACTTCATACCCTGAGCTGGGATGGGAGCACCCTAAATAGGCAACACCTGGACCCCAAGTCACCCTGTGCCCTTGGCCAAGGGTGCTGGGAATGGTGAGGTGCCTCAAGCAGTCTGATGGTGACTCACACCAGCAACAGGTCCCTGGGGCCCCTGGCTGTGCCCTGAGGCTGGCACCGGTTGGCAGCCCTGCCTCTGCCTCCTCTGGTTCCAGAAGCTGAATCCCTGAGTCACCACCAGGCAAGGGTGGACCTTGGAGAGGTACCAATGAGGACACAGAGTGCCACAGGATGGCATCAAGGGTTGCACATGGGTGCTGAGAGCCCACAAGATCTCATGCAGGCAGGATCTAACCGTGAGGCTCACGGCAGGGCTCAGGCAGGTGGCACCAGGTCATCTCTGTGGGAGGTTGTCCCAGCAAGGTCTCTCCATGAGAACAATGGCTGGTGTCCCAGAGGAAAGGAGTTTCCTGGGTGTCTCTGGAAGGGAGAAAGGTACTGCATATACTGGGGCTGCTCCCAGCTGTCTGGGACAGCAATGTGAGCCAAGGGAACCCTTCAGGAAGATTTCGTCCCTCTTGCAGGCAAAGGGGTCCAGCACTGGTACCACCTCCACATGCTCTGGCTATGTATCTTGCACCAGCCTGTGGCTGAGTAGGTGTCTCCACACTACATGGCTCATCTTGCCTCTTGGTGATGGGGTTAGTGAAGGAAACCCAGCTTCCACCACCTCCTCCTCCTCCTCCTCCTCCCCTCTGCAGGGTGCTGCAGGACAGCAGGGAGCTGGGCTGGGCCCAAGGAACTGGGGCAGGCTGCCTTGGAAAGATCCAAGGAAGCCCTGTGGCAAGACAGGATGGGGGGGAACATGCACGTGGTGAGTGGTCCTTTGAAGATCTGGGGGCCTTCAGAGTTTCCCTTTCTCTTCCCACACTGGGGTGAGTTTCATCTAACCAGCTCCAGAGCACAGCCAATGGCTCTCTGGGGGCTCCCTAGGAGGTGGCCTTAGAGGGAACAGGAGACACCCCAGCAGGAACTGGTCCTCAGCCATCACCTCCAGGCTGAGAGTGGTCAACTCCAACCCTGATCAGGGGAAAACAAGTCCTGGACGGATGCAGCTGGACACTGCAGGGAGGCATAGGGACAGCCCCTCCAGGCACCCCACAGCTCACGTGGGCAATGATCTGGCTCTGCTCATCTTCCACAACACTGACCCACCTCCATCTTCCTGCCCACCTCCTCCCATCTCACCAGGGGCCTCCAAACCCTGTCTTGTTATGGCACCAGCTGGTCAAAAGAATAATCCAGGTCTGGAGGGAAGCCAGGGCAGGATGCAGCTCTGGGGGGGGGAGGACAACTGGCAGAGCGAGCCATGGCAACGCAGCAGCATCCTTCCATCCATCCTTCCTTCCATCCATCCCTTCCTCAGAAAGAAGCCCAGCAGAGATACCCTGCCCCAGGGGTCAGCCCCACGCTTGGACCTCCTAGTCCTCTGTAGCAAGCGCCTTCTCCTACAGGCAGACCCAGAAGGAATCCCAGGTGCAGGCTGGCGCAGTGAGGGTGAGCCAGGGGAACCTTGTGCTACCGCAGTGATGCCCAGAGAAGGGCACCCCACACACTGCTCCCAGCTCTGGGTGAGGGGCAGCTCCTGCCAAAACCAGCACCTCAAGACAGGAACCAACCTACCAAGAGCAGGAACAGCCTGAGGAACACCTGGGCTAAGGCTGGATGCTCCATCCCTCACTCCTATGCAGCAGTTTAGCTACACAAGCCCTGCTCTCCCCTTGCAGACACCCCCGCGTCCCCCACCCCCCACCATGGCGCTGAGTAGTGTCAGTCCGGAATGGTGGGAATTCTAGGGAAGAAGAGAGCAGCTTGGTATTAAATCCTGATGGCAAGTACCAAGATGGGTTTCCATGACACTGCCCTGCACCCCTGTCCCTGTGTCTGTCTGTGTCTGACTGTCCGTGTGCCCTCTCCCAGCCTATTCCAGTGCAGACAACGAATGGAAAAGGGGGGGTGACATGCAGTGGCGCTGGTCCCTGTCCCCTCCTCAGCCAGGGCACTAGATGAGCTGGATGTGGCCCTGCTGGGCTGCGTGGGTGGCTGGTTCAGCAGCCTCCATCTCCAAGCTGGGCTGGGGGCAGCCCTCCTCCCCATCCTAGAGATCCCCCCTGCCCAAGGCAAGAGCCAACCTCCTCTCTCTCTCCAGCTGATCCTGCAGCAGACAACCCCCGGGGCAGCTCCCTGCATTTCCCCTTCCATTTTGCAGTTGCTTGAGCTCAACCCCTTCCCAGTGCAGCACCCTGGGGGGAAAGGGAGATGGCGCAGCCCCCCCATCCCAAAGGCAGGTGACAGGAAGGGACAAAGCAGGGCCATCAATCCAGGGGGATGTCTGTGCCTCCCCCCGTCCATCACCACCCACCCGATCACACCACCAGCTCCGGCCGCTCCAGCCGCAGCCTGCGCGGGAGGGCTGCGTTTGCATAACCCCCCCCCCCAACACCTCGGCGATCGCTCCTACGGACACCCTTCCCCAAAATCACACCCTCCTCCGGGGGAAAAAACCCACCCCGCAACGCAGAGCCCCTTCTGGCCGCGATGGCACGGAAATAAATGGTGTGAGAAGAGGGTGGAGAAAAGGCTTTTCATGGCTGCGGGGAAGTTTCCGCAGGTTCCTGCCCTCGATCTCATTCTCTTTCTAATTCTTTTTTGATACTGAGGAGCTTTCCGCTTCCATTTGGCTACCAGCGATGGAGATCCCAGCCCCTAAAACCCCGGGATCCCCCCCTTAACCCCGGGTATTTTGGAGAAATCCCTTCCCCCCCCCGTCCCCTACTCCCCGCCATGACCACGGCGAAAACACCGTCCTGCAGCAACCGAGGAACGAGGAACCGAACCCGGGGAGCTCCCACTTCCCCCTCCTCCACTCACGGCCCCTTCCCCACCCCAGACCTGCAGCGCGACCCCCAAAGGCGCAGTAATACCCGGGGAAGCGGGGGTAGGGGGGCCCCTCGGCTGCCCCGGATCAGGGAAGCGAAGTCACGTCCGGGAAAACAGAGAACAGCCGTCCACGGCAGCGGGATTTGCCGCAGACAAAGGCCTGGCTCTGTGGGGTGGTGGGGGGAGAGCTGCACAGCCCTGCGACCACCCCCCGAACCCCTGCCTCAGACCCCCCTCCAGGATGGGTGGCGATGGAGCTTCACGGGGCGATCGCCCCTCGGCCATTACTAGCCAGAAGTGGGGGAAGGGATTCGAGGGCCTCTCGCTTCCCCTTTCCCCCCTCGCTTCCTATTTCCACCGCCCCCCCACTCCGGCCTCAGCACTGCAGAAGAATCGCAAAAATCTCAATAACCCCCCTCTCCAAAAAAATACTCCCCTCCCAGTTTCTCCCCACGTCCAGCCAGCTGCCCCAAGGTGGTGGCTTGGGGGG
>JAOXOE010000784.1:2272609-2282777 GCA_028565055.1 Phoeniculus purpureus | reverse complement strand
GGGGGGGGGCCTGGGGAAAGTTGAGATTTCAGATACCCCCCCCTCCATCCCCCCCACCCAGATCTGAGCCGCAGCAGTGAGATGACAGGGGCTGGGTTTGCACAAATGGGATGTGGGCTGCAGGGAGGGTTTGAGGCCAACTGTTCCCGCTCGGGTTTGTCAGACACTGACCCCCCAGCCTCACCTGAAGAGTGTGGGGTGTGTGTAGGGCTGTGTGTGGGGCTGGGCACGTGGGTGCATGGGACACAGGCTGCTTCGCCACAAGCTGCTGAGGCCCAGGGCACCCCATGAGCACCCTGTGCCCACCCCACCCCATGGGGTGCCCTTGGGACAGCCCCAGCACCAGTGTGCTCCTGGCTTGTGGCGATGTCACCCTGCCTGGGGACCTGCTCCCTGTCTATTGAGGGACTGTAGGGATGAGGGCTGTGCCTGGGGGCCAGCCTAGGGTGAGCTGGAGAGCAGGAGAAGGTTCATGTCCCCAGAGGCAGGGGTGCAGGAACTCAGCCTGGATGCTGCTGGGGAGGCAGAGAGGTGAAGGCTGGTTTGGGGACAGAGGAGCATTAACATTTCTTCCTAAGCTCTGAGCCTTTGCTGCTCACCAGGCATCTCCAGCCTCAGGTGATTTGGTACATTTTAGGGGCGGGAGGGCATGTTCATCCAGAGAGCAGCTCTGCTCCCGGTGTGCAGCTCAGCCCCATCCTGGGGCAGGCTGAGCTGGTCTCCAGCCCCAAGTAGCCACCTGGGCTGAGCCACATCCCTGTCCCTGCTGGGATCTGTCCCTCCTGGGCCATGCTGTGGAGCTGTGGGGATCCTAATCCTGCAGATCCCTGCGTAAGCCGTGGATGTGGCCTCTCCCTGCTGGGCTCATCCCTGCTGAGCACCTAGGGGTCAACAACCCATGGGGTGAAACCTGGGCAGGGTCTGCTGACACCAGGCCATATGAAGCAGCACCTTTATTTCCTGTGGGTTCAGGGCAATGAGGACAATGAACTCCAGGTGCAGCTGGTGCTGGCAGGGCTCTGGGCTTTCTGGGGCCTCAGTCTCCCCACTGCAGTGAAATGCAGCCCGGGGGAAGGATATGGTTAAGCTATTGATGCCGTTCCCCAGGCGATGAGGTCTGTGAGCTGGACCTGCAGTTCATGGCTTGTTTCTTGCCCTTGGCTTTGCTCTAAGTCTCTAGCCCTGGAGCTCAGGGTGAGTGCTGGTGGTTACCTTGGTCTGTGCTGGTGTTGCCCAGGGCAGAGCACAGCCAGTCTGGGCTGCTGGACCTGCTTGAGCAGCTCTGCCCTAGTTTGGGAGCTCTGCTGAGGGGCAGCTCTTCCTGCCCTGCCTGAAACAGATCAAACCTGGACCAGGACTGTGGTGGCCGGGCCGAGACCTCTCAGTATATGAGGGCTGTGCCTGTCTTTGGGGGTGCGCTGGTGCTGTGAGGCTGTTGCCTTCCTGGCCACCCTGTGCTGGTGTGGTGGCCCTGCTTTGGGCTGGGAGGTGGCTGTGGTGGCAGGACTGGTTGAGATGCGAGGCAGTAGCAGGAGCCACCTCTCCCAGCTGGTTTTGCCCAGACGAGCCTCAGGCTCTGCAGTGCTTGGGTGGCATCTGGGACAAGGACAAACCTGTGCTGCCTGTTCTGTCCCCTGCCAGAGTGTCCTGTACCCATGGTTGCAGTGCTGGGTGGGTGTGTGATGGGGAAGGTCTGAGGGTCCCTAGGGACAGTGCAGCAAGAGCTAGAGTGTGGCTGATGCTACATAGCTGGACCCTACTCTTTGCTTCCTGCATCCCACCCAGTGTGCAGTCTGGCCTTGGGCCTTTGCCCAGGCTGAGGTGTCTGGAGCCCTTTCTGACTGGCTGCTGCAGAGTCACTTCATGTCCTCCTGCAGCCCCTTCATCTCCCCCTGCAGCCACTTCACCCCCACGTGCAGCTCAGTCCTGGGGAAGGGAAGGAAGAGAAGAACCCAGATGGATTCTGTGATCAGAGGTGCTGGGGCTTCTGCTGAGCTGGACATTCATGAGTCCTGCTGGCACCCCTGTGTGACCACAAAACTCGTGACTTCCCCCTGCCCTTGCAGGAGCCAGAGGGAGGTGCTGGATCCTGTGCCAATCCAGTAACCCTGGCTGCTCGGAGACTGGTGGAAGCTGGGGACATCCAGCACCATGCTGTGAGATCTCTGCCTGAGCACCACCGGGTGGGATCCAGCCCAGCTCCATCCCTCCCTCCACCCCACTGTGTCAGTGCAGAGCTCGGCCGTGGGACTGGGAAGATGCAGGGGATGTGGGTCCCTATCCCCAGAACCCTCCAGTTCCTGGCTGGATGCAGCTTTTAGAAGGATGGCTGGGGTAGGGTGATGCTTCTCACAGCCTCCAGTGCTGTCAGGAGGTTTAGTTCAGCCTGGTGAAGGAATCAACGGGTGCCTTAGCTGGTTCCTGTATGGGGCAGGGTGCTGTGGGTCGGTGGGTGGGGATCAGAGCACCTACCGGTATCATCAGCATGGGCTTCCCATTCCAGAGGGCTGGAGCATCTCTGCTGGGAGGCCAGGCTGGGCAAGTTGGGATTGTACAGCTTGGGAAGAGAAGGCTCCAGGGAGACCTTAGAAGGGCCTTCTAGTGCTTAAACTTAGGGCTACAGGAAATCTGGGGAGGGACCTTTATCAGGGGATGTGGTGATAGGATGAGAGATGATGGCCTCAGACTGAGAGAGGGGACATTTAGATTAGATGGGGATAGCCCCATCCCTGGAACCATCCCAGGTCAAGTTGGACCAGGGGGCTCTAAGCAACCTGCTCTGTCTGGGAATGTCCTTCCTCATTGTAGGGCGTGGGACTGGAGGAGCTTTGAATGTCCCTTCCAGTCCAAACCAGTCTGTGATTCTGGTTCCCATCCTCTGCTCTCAAGCAAGGTCCAGCTGCACCACCACCAGCAGTTCACGTCTTGCCAAATCCAGTGTCTCCTTGTGCCACCCAGAGTCACCTTGTGCCACCCCATCCCCATGCCACTGGCCACCTCCTTCCACCCACTGTGGGTCCCTGACCCTCCAGGCCTGGTGGGGCTGGGACAGGGCCGGGACAGAGCAGGGAGCATTGGTGTCCCCCAGCACCCCCTCTGCACCCCAGGGGGTCCTGCTTATCCCCCAAGATTTAGTGCCTTGTGGGTATCTGACCGCAAATCCTTAGTCTCAGTGCTGGGAGTCCTCGACTTTTGCTTTTCCACGTCCTCTAGCCCTCCTAATTGGCCCTGTTGTTAATCGGGGAAGAATGAGTGACTAAGCTGTCCTGTCCCGCCTGCCCAGGCACTGGGGGCTCCATTTTTTTTCCCATGAACTCAAAGGAAACGAAACCTCAAAATGTCCTTTTCAATCCCAGCCATCAGCATCATTGCCCCCAGCCCTGGCAGAGGTCATGGGGGGGGAGAACCGGGCACAGAGGGGCTGTGCAGTGCCACTGCTAGCTCACCCTTCTCCAGAGGAAACTGCTCCAGCCCAGGGTGAGGAATTTCTCTGCTGGGTGAACCAGCGTCTTGTTTCTTTGCTGGGAAAAATCCCAAAGGGATATCCATCCCTGCAGTGTCAGGGCTGGGTTTGGCTGCCCCCAAACACCATCCTGGAGTGGCGTTTTCCTCCGGAGCAGCTCATCCCATGGGAATTCACAGCCCCCTGGAGCAGGCTGCTCCTTCAGGCCAGCTTGGCTGCCAGTGTGGCTGCGGGGTGGCTCCTGATGAGGCATTGGGCTCCAGCCGAGCAGTGCTGGGGCTGGCCAGAGGGTCTGTTTTGTCTGGGTCTGTGCCCCCAGCATCATCCTGGCTCTTGCACCGGGGTCTCATCGCCAGCACCATTCCTCTCTCCCTCCCTCCCTCCTCACGCCCAATGCTCTGGCAGAGGCTGAGCTGTTGGAAATACTTGGAGGCGACTCAAATTCCTTCCTTTTCACAGGCTCTGGGGCAAAGTTGAGGGTAAAATTTGCAGCAGAGGCCCTGTGAGCCAAAGGCAGCTGTGGGGAGGTTGGGTCCCCCGACCTGTGTTGGGTTTGGGGTGTTAGAGCTCTGGAACTGTGGTGAGAGATGCGTTTGCGATGGTGCCCCCCAACCCTGGGCATCAAGGGGCAGGGGTCTGCCTTGGGGTGGAGGGGATCTCCTCTGATGTGGGGTGAGGAGGGCACCTGACAGCTCAGGCTGTCTCAGCAGCCTGATCTGGAGGTCGGGGGTCCTGGAGGGGTATCCTGCCTCACATAGGGAGTGACATGGGGAGGTTCCCCTTTGAATGTCCCTGCTGCATCCCTGGCCTCAGCATCGCCTGGAGCCACGCAGCCCATACAGTGGCCCTTGTGGGGCAACAGGGGTGTTGGGTCGGTAGGACTGATGCTTGGGGCTGGGCATTGGGGGGTTGCCCCCCAGTCCCAGCCAAATGAGATGGTCAGAGTGGGACTGGGAACCCACACAAGGCACTGGAAGCCATTGCCATCACCGGAATCAGCTTAATGTCAGGAATTTCCTGCTGGGGAGAGGAATCCATGGCATTAATGTGAAAGGCTGGAAAAAGATCATCCTGACCCCAAACTGGTCCCTGGGTTGGTAGGGGAGGGCAAGAGGCAGTGGCCATTGTCACCTCGCTCTGGTGGGTGGAAGGGTGATGGGATGTGCTGGGTGGGTGAGAAGGGTGAGGAGAAGGTGTCCAAGCTGGCTACTGGTGGGGAGGAGGGTTATCTGTAGCAAGGAGTCCCCCTGAATGCAGCCCCTGTCTCACACAGCTCTGCTCTCCTCCTGCAGAGAGGACAGGGAAGGTGCTGGGTGAGTTCTGCCGCTGCTACAAGGAGCAGTATGGAGTTGCCCTCTTCAACAGCATCCGCTATGAGATTGAAGGCAACGGGGGGCCGCAGGCCCAGCTGCTGCATCGCAAGGTGAGAACCTGGACCTGATGTCCCCCCTAACCCTGAGCACATCCCCTCTCCGTGTTCCACCCTGCTGGGTGGGATGTGGTTCCTATGACGTGGTCCAGCCCATCCCCATGGCATCGTGCAGTGTCTGTGCAGCACATGGGGCTGCCCAGAAAGGTTTTTATCCCATCCCATGCAAGAAGCACCCCAGTGAGCAGGGGTGAGGCTGGTGCTTGGCTGCAGCCCCTGGGATGTCTGTGGTTGATGCCAGGAGCTCAGGATCCCTGTGTGCCCTGGGAAGCCCCAAGCAGGGTGTGCTGGGCTGTCTTCCTGCCCTTGGGTGCAAGTGAGCAATGGGAACCCATGGCAGGAGCCCCTGACCTCAACGACATGACTGCCAGTCTGATCTCCAGCAACCTTGTGTCTCCTGCCTGGAAAAAGTCTCCAAGCATCCCCCACCATAGGGCTTGTTGCCCACAGCTCAGGCACCCAGGGATGGGTCCTGCCATCCCTTGCCACCTCCAGACAGATGCAGACCAGCCAGAGCTTCTCCTGACCAGCAGAGAGGGACCTAGGGGTGCTGGTTGACAGCAGCTGAGCAATGTGCCCAGGAGGCCAAGGACAGAGAGGAGCCTGAAGGGAGGTTGCAATGAGTTGAGGGTTGGCCTCTTCTCCCTAGGGACTAGCAATAGGAGCAGAGGAAATGGGGTCAAGTTGTCCCAGGGGAGGGTCAGGTTGGATCTTAGGAAAAACTTCTTCCCTTTCAGAAAGAGCAGGGAGGCCTTGGAACAGGGTGCCCAGGGAGGGGGTGGAGGCAGCATCCCTGGAGGGATTCAACAACCAGGCAGACAGGGTGTTTCAGGAGATGGGTTAGCAGTTGGGTGTTGTAGGGCAGACAGTTGAACTTGATGATCTTGAAGGTCTTTCCCAATCTGGATGATTCTGTGATTCTCACTGCCAGATGGGGTTTGGGTTTCTTCCCTGGGTGGTGGGTGCAGACACCATCCTGTGGTTGCTCCTTGCAAGCAGGAGGAGCTGTGACGGCCCCTGGGCTGGGCTTCTGCTGTGGTCAGGGGTGTTTTTAAAAGAAATCTAGAAATTGGATCTATAAGATCAGCCCCTAGCCCTGGGTGCTCATAGCTGTCCCCCTGTCCCACCCATGGAGGTGCCACCCTGCTCAGGCACCGGGATGTGCCCTGTCTTCTCTGAGAGCTGCCTGGGTGCTGGGTGTGTTGAGTAAAACAAAGGGGTGGAGGTTCCTGGGGTCCTCAGCAAGGTGTCCCTTAGATTCCTCATAATTTGGCAGATTCCTTCAGCCCCTCCCCCGGAGGTTCCTCCATCCCAAGGTCGGTTGCTTCATTCAAAAGCTCCAGCAAACAGCCCAGGAACATCTGAGGAGGTCAGGGACGTTGGCTTGTGAAACATCAGGGTATAAACAGGACATTGCTCTTGGGTGGTGTCCTGTGTGCTCTGTCCTCTGCAGGGTCCCAGCAGTGCTGCTGGGGTGTACTGGAGCTCCAGGTACCACAGGCACCATGGGGTGACTCTACAAGGAGCTGGGAAGAGGTTCTCCTCCAGCTGGGCTTTGAGCTCCCCAAATATGCCCCAAAAGCTGTGGATGTCAGGAAGAACATGGAGTCATAGAATGGGTTGGGTTGGAAGGGACTTCAGAGCTCACGCAGTGCCAACCCCCTGCCATGGGCAGCAGCAACACCTCTCACCAGACTGGGTTGCCCAGAGCCCCATCCAACCAGGCCTTGAACACTTCTAGGGATGTAGCAGCCACAACCTTCCTGGGCAACCTGTTCTAGAGCCTCAGCACCATGACAGGGAGGGATTTCTGCCTCGGATCTCATCTCAATCTCCCCTCTTTTAGCTTAAAGCCATTTCCCCTCATCCTATCACCATAAACTCTTGTAAAAAGTCCCCCTCTAGCTTTCCTGTAGCCCCTTCAGGTACTGGAAGCTGCTCTAAGGTCCTTCCAGAGCCTTCTCTTCTCCAGGCTAAACAGCCCCAACTCACTCAGCCTGACCCGTGAGCAGAGGGGCTCCAGCCCTCTCATCATCTTTGTGTCCTCCTCTGGGCCCACTCCAACAGCTCTGTGTCCTGTGACACTGAGGCAGGGTAGTGTCTTCCCCATCACCAGGTAGGTCCAGCTGGGATCTGACATTTGGGGTTTTTCAGTTGTGCTGATTTAGGACCTGTGTTCTGCCATCCCTGTAGGGATGTGGTGCTCAGAGACTGTGATTCCAGGGTCTGGTGCCTTGTGGGTAGAGGGGGTCCCAAACAGCTCAGTCACCTGAAATGCTGGCTAGAAGCACCAGTGATGGGATGGAGGAACTAATGCATCTGCCTGTGGTCCCTCCAGCAGCCTGGGTGTCCATAAGAGCCCAAAAGCCACAGTCTCCAGACCCCATAGCAGAGATACACGCAGTGTGGGACCCTCTGCCTGCACAATCTCGACCCTCTTCCTGCCCAGCCCCACCATTTGGCTCCTACCTGCCTGTCCCAAATACCTGCCTGGCTTGTGTGGTGCCATCTTGAGGTCAGGAGGGTGGCTGTGCTGTGGCTGTGCCACAGGTCCCAGGATGCTGGGAGTCCCTGAGAGCTGAGTCAGAGCTCAGACCAGGTTTTATTTCACCAACAGCTGCTCCATACAGCTTCATCTGGTGGTTCCCAGTCTTGTTCACTAGGGCTGGTTCCCCTTGGGTGAGGCACAGCCAGGAGGTGCTGATGGCAGCTGGCACCATCCTTCTGTGCCCATCCCTGCCACTGGTTTTGGGGTCCAGGCTTTCACCCTTCCTGCTGTCCCCCAGCCCCATAGGACTAGTTTTGTGCTTTCTTCTTCCCATTTTCAGCCTTTGGAAGGCAGAAAGGACCCACGAGATGCTGTCAGCCTGAGTGCCGAGCCAGGCTGCTCTCAGACCCTGCTGCTACCAACAGGGTAGGGGGTCAGGGTGCAGTTTGGACTGGGGTTCCTGTAAACCGGGAGATGCTCGGAGCAGGGAGGAGAGAGGAAAAGATACAAATCCTGGCTGGTTTCACCTGAGGGCCACCACAGTGACTGGTGGGTGGCCACGACAGCAGAGGCGGCTGCTGCATGCTCCCGCCCTCACGAGAGCTCTTGGCTCTTGTTTATGTTCCTGGGATCATAAAAATTCTTGGGACAAATTCTTGGCTGCCTCAGCCAGCCTGTGTCTGTGATGGTGCAAACGCTGCGGCGCCTGGGCCAGAAGGGGCTGCTCAGTCCCTTGGGATGTCCTCAACCCCTTCGTGGTTCTGATCCTCCATGAAGTCCAGAGTGGTGCTGGGATCTCCAGGGCAGCCTCTTGCTTCCCCTTTTCCATGTCCCTTCTGGAGATCAAAGAACTATAGAATGTGTTTGGATGGAAGGGACCTCCAGTGGCCATCCAGTCCAACCCCCCTACACCAAGTAGGGCCATCACTCACCAGACCAGGCTGCCCAGAGTCCCGTCCAGCCTGACCTTGAATGGCTCCAGGGATGGGGCCTCCACCACCTCTCTGGGCAGCCTGTTCCAGGGATCCTCCACGCTCAGATTCAAGAACTTTCTCCTCCTGTCCAACCTCAATCTGCCCTTTTCCAGCTTCAAACCATGACCCCTTATCCTATCGTTCCCAGCCTTCTGACAGCCCCTTTCAGGGACTGGAAGGTCAATATAAAGCACCCCCAGGGTCTTCTCCTCTTTAGTTTGAACAACCCAACTCTCTCAGCCTGTCTCCTGCCCTCTGAGCATTTCATGGTCTCTTTAGGACATCACCACATAGGATTTTGTTGCTGTAAGAGCAGCCCCTCTGAGGCTTCCTGGAGCTGTGCATGTGGGACCCCTCAAAGCTGTCACCCAGTAGCAACCCCTCAGGCACCAGAGTGCTACAGGAGATAACCCAGGGGTGAACTTGGAGACCCTCAGCGCAGCGCTAGAACAGCAACTCCCACCCGCACCCCAGCTGGATCTTGCTGAGCCTCCTGAGGCAAGCTGCCGCTGTGGGATGGAGCAGTCCTTAGCTGCCTCAAACCCCTGCCCGCCCTGTGCCACCCACTGTGCATCTTCTCCTCGCAGATCCCGCTTGAGGACCATGTCATCTACTCGGGCAACCTCTTCCAGTACCTTGAGGAGAACAAGAAGTGGAGAAACCGCTTCTGCGTGGTCCCCCACAACTATGGCTTGGTCCTCTACGAGAACAAACTGGTGAGGGGCATCACCCTTTTGCCCATCTCTGGTGGGCACAGCTCCAGAGGGGGACACTCCAGTGGCTGTGGTGGCTTGGCCATGGTCCCCATCACCCCCATCATCATCTCTTTCTGCTCAGGCCTATGAGCGGGAGCTGTCACCCCGTGTGCTCATCAACAGCGCTGGCTACAAGGTCCTCACCTCTGTGGACCAATACCTGGAGCTGGTGAACAGCAGCCTGCCTGGTGAGTGGGCCTGGTGGATGTGCGGTGAGTGGGATGCTTGGGGAACCCCAACGCTACTGAGCATCCTTTTGGAAGCAATTGTCTTCTTTGGGAAAAGGTCATTTGGGCTGTAGGTATCCCTAGGGCCTTCCTGAAGGAGTGGTTTTGGAGTATAGCATCCATGTGGATGTTCCAGAAGGAGTGGTTTTGGGGTGTACCATCCATGAGGACCTTCTAGAAGGGGTTGCTTTGGGTGTACGTTACTGAGGACCTTCTATGAGGGGTTGTTTGGAGTGTAGTATTACTGAGGACCTTCTAGAAGGGGTGGATTTGGGGTGTAAGGCTGTAGGGAAGGAGAACATCCCCGTTCCCCCTATAGGGTGTTGGTGCTGCTGCTCTCCACCTGCCACAGTCAGGCAAGGCAGGTTGGGCAATGAGCAACTCCCAGAAGAACCAACCAGCACCCCACTCACCATCCTCCTGTTCTGGATCCCTAAAAGCCATGACAGCCCCCCATGGAATGAGTGAGGCTCTTCCTTTGCCCCATGGTTTTGGTAGAACTCACAGCAAAGGAGCTGAGGGGGTCTTGTGTGCCCCTGCTGTACCCCCAGCCCTGAATTCTTGGAGACACAGACACCCCAACCCTGCAGTCACCCCATTCTTGTCCTCAAATCACCCTTCCCCATCCACAGGTGTGACCCCCAAATCAGGGCAGTCCCCCATCCTGAAGTGCCCCACGGACTTCCCCCTCATCCTCTGGCACCCCTACGCCCGGCACTACTACTTCTGCGTGATGACGGGCAAGGAGCAGGAGAAGTGGCGGGCGGTGTTCCAGGACTGTGTGCGGCACTGCAACAACGGTCAGTGGGGCTGGGGGGACACGGGGGGACTG
>JAOXOE010000784.1:2249257-2272509 GCA_028565055.1 Phoeniculus purpureus | reverse complement strand
AGAGCATTGTCCTGCTCCCGAGAGGGTCTGGAAGTCCAGCAAAGCTGGGGAAGGGGCTGGAGCACCAGTGCTCTGAGGAGGGGCTGAGGGAACTGGCAGGGTTTAACTGGAGAAGAAGAGACTCAGGGGAACCTTCTGGCTCTCAACAGCTCCCTGAAACTCAGGAGGTTGGACCCAGGTGGGGGTTGGTGTCTTCTCCCCAGGAACAAGCAACAGGATGAGAGGAAACAGCCTCAGGGGAGGTTGAGATTGGCCTTGAGAAGCAATTTCTGCTCCACAAGGGTTCCTCAGGCCTGGCCCAGGCTGCTCAGGGCAGAGGGTAGTCCTTGTGTCTGCAAAGCCACGGAGATGTGGGGTGAGAGACAGGGGTTAGGGGGGACCTGGCAGTGCTGGAGTAGCTGTTGGACCTGATGGTCTTAAAGGTCTTTTGCAACCAAAACGATTCCATGGTCCTGTGGCCCCATGGTGGTTGGGTTGGTTTGGGCCAAAGGGGAAGATGTGGAGGAGGATTTGGCTGGAGCTGTTGAGCATCACTGAGCATCTGACCCCCTCCAAGTGAAGATGGGGAGCAGGAGGGATCCAGGGACATCCCTGTGCCCAGCTCCACCATCAGGACTGATGCCTGCACCGGAGCAGCAGCACTGGCAGGAACCAGTGTGGGGCCTGGCTCAGGAGACACCCTAATGCCTGTTTTCCACCCTGAGGCAGAAGACACTTGGCAGTTACACCCAGAGCACCCTGAACCCCACCGTCCTGCTCCCCACCCCATAAGCTGCAGGTGCGAGGGTGGCAGCGGCTGTGGGCAGAGGGTGTGGGGCAGAGAGGGAAGATGGATGCAGGACCTGCCTCCCCCATCAGCGATATCCGGGCAGGAAAACACAATTTTCCTGCCCGGCTGCAGCCCCAAAGCTCTTGGGCTGGGACCCAGCTCCTGGCGCTGCCCTGGATGGTGAAAGGTTTCCTGGGGAAGGAGATGCCAGAGCTGAAACCTGCTCAAATTGGGTCTTTCAGTGGTCAGAGAGTGGTGCTGGTTGTTTTTTTAAGAGCTGTTTTCCCCGCTGGCAGCTCCCCATAGCCCCAGAGATGCTGTTTAGGGAGTGGAGTGAAGGGGTTGGCTCCCAAGCCTGGGTTTCGGGTGGGGGTTGCTACCCTCCATGTTAGATTAAATCTCCTGACAGCTTTACTCTCATCCGTTCCTTTCGGGGCTCCTCGCTGCAAACCACATCCATGAGCTGCTGCTGAGCTGGAGTTGTCCCAGCTCCTGGGGATGACCTTGGTATGGGGGGGCTGGGTAAGCAAAGACCCCTCTGGCCACCCATCCCCAGCGATGCTGCTGCATCAGCTCTCCTTTCCATCCCACGCTGCTCCTGCCAGGTCCCAGACAATGTTTCGGGTACTGTGAAGGCTCTTTTGTTGTTGTTGCCGTCACCGAGCTGTTTGTTTATCTATTTATTTACTTATTTACCCTAAATTGGAGCCTCTGTTCCTGCCCCCGGCTGTGGTTACTGTGGGAATCTCCCCCTCCCTCTGTAGGGCTGTGCTTTTGTAACAGCAGCTCTTCTGCAAGGACGTGGGATAGTGTTCCCCAAGCAGGAGGTGTCCACATGGATGGGTGCTCCCACTGGGGCAGATCCAGGTGACTCCCTGGGGTGCATAATGCATGGTTTGGAGGATGAGGTTTGGCTGCAGAAGCCAGTGACCCCTGTACCAGGCTGTCCCACTCAGGACATGGTGCTGATGGGTGGGTGACTCCATCCTTGAGAGCTCAACCCACTGTGCACCCAGACCGGGGTGGACCTGACTTTCTCAGCTCTTTTTAATCCTGTAGGTTAAGCTGCCCCTTAGGACAAACTGCTTAGGCTGAGAGTTAGTTGTGATCCTCTTAGAAAACTCTGTGCTGGGAAGGATCCGCTCGCTGCCCCAAAACAATCCCCTCCTGGCTGTGTCTCCTCAGCTGTCCTGGCTGGGGGCGGGAGGGGGATTCTCTGCTAGGGGACCCTTCACCTTGAAGCCACCCTGGGTGTGGCCCCCACCCTGCTGCCCTTCTGAGAAGGGTCTGGCATGAGGAGGGGACTCAGGGTGCTGGCAGGGTTTCACTCACAGGAATGAATTATCCAACTGCCCCCATCTCCTTCTCTTCCTTCCCATGGGATGTGGCCAAGGTTTTCAGTAACCTTCTCCTCCTCCTGATGGGTGCTGTGGGAGAGCAGGGGTGATGTCTGAGCATCCCTTGTGCTGGAGTCCTCCCACATCTTGGGGACAGTCCAGCCAGCTGGAGCCCAGTCTGCCTCCTGCGGGTCTGGCTGGGGAGCTGAGGCTGGAGTGAACTAGGGCTGGAGCTGGGGCTGGCTCAGGAGCTGAACTGGAGCTGAGGTTGGAGCTGAATTGGGACTGGGGCTGGAGCTAAACTGAGACTGGCTCAGGAGCTGAACTGGGCTGGCTCAGGAGCTGGACCTTAGCTCAGCCCATTACCTCTTGGCTGCTTTCCTCTTCCTTTCCAGATGCTCTAGTCCCTGCAGGGCCCCTGTTCCTCTAGCCCACCCCTGAGCTGCTCCATCCTGCCCTGCTGGTGGGCTGAACTTCCCCAGCCTGCTGAGCTCCTGCTCTGCCTTTAGGGCTCTCTCAGCCCCTTGGGGTCCCCATGAGCATAGGGGGCCACTGAGCCCCTCATCCCGTTGAGTGCCTCATCCCTGGGTGCCTCCGTGTCGTTGGTCCAGCTCTGTATGGGACTGGTCTGTGGATGGGGGCGGGGGGGGCCCTCCAGGCACTACTGTGTCTGGGAGGCTACTGCACCCCACTCGATTTGGGATGGATCCCCCCATCCTGGTGACAGCCCTGCATGGGTCTGAGGGTGTAGGGCACATGAGGGAACCCTGGTGAAGGTGGGTTAGGGATGCTGCAAGTCGCTGGGCAGCCCCTTGCTCCCTATCCTGGGCTGCTCACATGTGTCCCCCCCCCAACACCCTCCCAGGAATCTCCGAGGACTCCAAAGTGGAGGGCCCAGCCTTCACAGATGCCGTCCGCATGTACCGCCAGTCCAAAGAGCAGTTTGGCACCTGGGACATGCTGTGTGGCAACGAGATCCAGGTGAGGACCCAGTGGGACCCGTCTCCAGTCCAGGGTGGTAGGGTGTGGGTAGTGAGTGAGCACTGAACAGAGTCCCCACAGCCTCTTGCCTTTGCAGGTCCTGAGCAACCTGGTGATGGAGGAGCTGCTCCCTGAGCTGCGCAGCACCATCGGCCCCCGGCTGAAGGGCAAAGCTCAGGAGCGCCAGCGGACCTGGATCCAGGTGTGGTGTGGGGGCTGCTAGGGGGTGTCTTAGGTGCATTACCCTCTGTCCCAGCTCCTCCCAGAGAATCCATCATCTTTCTTCCCATAAAGCCCCTTGCTGTGCCCAGCACTGGTCCCTGGGGTGAGGGAAGCCGGTAGGAGGAAGCCCAACCCTGGCTATTTTTAGCCAGAGCCTTTTTTAGAGCTGCTCAGGGCTAAATGCAGCCCCAGCCCTTGCAAGACACTGAGGGCTCTTCAGAGCTGCCAGGAAAGCCTGAAAAAGTCCATGGCTAATTGCCACCAGCTCCTGTTGTGCCACTGGAGCAGCTCAAACCCACCCACCTGCTGTTTTTGTGGGAGCTGCTGCCTTCACTCCAAACCTGGGGGGCCCAGGGAAGGGGAGGCTCTGCCTCCCTAAGTCCCCAGATCTCAGCATCTGACAGCAAAGAGAGTGTGAAGGTTCAGCGAGCGGCCCCATCCCTCGTGTGGGGTTGGCGCCTGAGAGCCCAGGCAGACTGAGTGAGTCAGGGGTTCTGCTGTCCGGGCTACTAGTATTCCCCAGTCACCAGCATCCTCTGTCCACCAGTGTGCCCCAGCATTCCCCAGCCACCAGCATCTCCTGGCCACCAGCATCCCCCTGCCACCAGCATCCCCTGACAACAAACATCCATGTGCCACCAGCATCCCCTGGCTACCAGCATCTGTGGGCCACCAGCATCTCCAGACCTCCTGGAGCAGGTTGGCTGATGGGGCCAGGGCTGAGCTCTCTCCTCCTTGGGCACCACTTCAGAGCAGCTTCTGCACTACACATAGAAGCTGCATCTCATCCAGCTGGAGGGTCTCTGGTTGTAGAGAACCCAGTGCCAGGATGTGAGGAGAGGTCTGGGTGAAGGCTCAGGGGGTCCTGCAAGCACTCTGGGTGCTGGTGAGTGGGGGCAGCTGGAGGGGTAGGGGCTACTGACCACCCCAGCTCTCTCTTTGCAGATCTCAGATGCCACCTACAGGATGGTCTATGAGCAGACCAAGGCCCAGTACGATGCAGTGATGGCCGAGTGTGAGCAGGAGCGGCCCCAGATGGAGAGCACCATCCGCACTGACATGGACCAGATCATCACATCCAAGGAGCACTTGGCCAGCAAGATCCGAGGTACCGCCCTGTGGACAGACACACGTGGACACAGCTGTATGTCACTGTGTCCGTCACTGGCTACTGGTGTGGCATCACCACCACTTCACCAAGGTGTGGCTGCTCCTGAGCTACAGCAGTGACTCCTGCCAGCATGGTCTGGGACCTCTGGACTGCCCAGGGCAGTGGTGGAGTCCTCATGCCCTGGAGGTGCTGAAGGACTCTGTGGCTCATAACGCCATGGTCTGGCTGAAGTGATGATATTAGGTCGTGGGCGGGGCTGGATGGGCTCAGAGGGCTTTTCCAGCCTCAAAGTTGAGGCTTTTCCAGCCTCAACTGTGGCAGCAGCCACAGTTCTCATTGACATTGTCCCATCCCAGGGTGGGCAGTGACCCCCCTAAACAAGGCAGTGGGGCAGGAAGGGTTTCAGCACAGACTGGGGCCCCTCTGCAGGGACCACCTTCACTGTCCTGCAAGTCTGGGAGCCTTCTCCTGGTGGGATGTAGAGAGAAGCGTAGGTCCTCCTTGCTTGAGAAGGTTTAGGACCTGATGTGAAGAGCTGAAGGGCAGAGGAGGAGCCTCATAGTGTTTGTCCCCTCTCTGCCCAGCACTCATCCTGCCCAAAGCAGAGATCTGTGTCCGGAACCATGTCCAGCCCTATATCTCCTCCATCCTGGAGGCCTTGATGACCCCTACAAGCCAGGGCTTTGCTGAGGTGCGAGAGGTGTTCTTCAAGGAGGTGACGGACATGAACATGAACGTTGTCAATGAAGGTGGCCTGGAGAAGTTGGCAGAGGTGAGAACTGCAGGTAGTTCACGCTGGCCAGTGGGCTTGAGGGTGTCCTGAGGGCCAGTCCTGCTGTCATGGGCAGTGCTGGGGGACCCCAGGCTGAGGAAATCCATGGGGATGAAGCCTGTGTGGGGTGGGGAGTCCCATCCCTGGGTGTGTGGAGAGGCTGACCCGCCCCACTGAGCTTGTCTTTGTCCCCAGTACATGGAGAAGCTCTCCCACCTGGCCTTCCACCCTGTCAAGATGCAGTCATGCTATGAGAAGATGGATCAGCTGAAAC
This sequence comes from Phoeniculus purpureus, assembly GCA_028565055.1. Classification (NCBI taxonomy): domain Eukaryota; kingdom Metazoa; phylum Chordata; class Aves; order Bucerotiformes; family Phoeniculidae; genus Phoeniculus; species Phoeniculus purpureus. The sequence continues at coordinate 2,267,043 of JAOXOE010000784.1, read as the reverse complement.
TGGAAGGTCTGCAGCAGCGGTTCGATGTCTCCAGCACGTCTGTCTTCAAGCAGAGAGCCCAGATCCACATGAGACAGGTGGGATGGGGACTGAGGTCATCTTGTGTCTCCTGTAGTGCTGAGCACAGGGGGCTGGGGAGCAGAGGCAGAGGAGGGCTGGTTCAGCCCAGGCAGTGGTTTGGTTGGGATGTCTGTCCTGTCTCAGAGACCTTCATGCTATTGGCACCAAGATAAGGGAGCCTGAGCAGGGAGGAGGCCCATGGGTGGGCAGCAGCATGGGGCACCCACCCAGCTCAGCAGCTAGACCTGGGCTTCACAGCACAGCTGCCCACTTGCCAATGGCACAGTGAGGCCAGCAGCCTAATTCTGGGGTCAGATCCAGCCAAACCTGGAGTGGGGTGTTGAAGAGGGGGTGAAAACCAGCTTTGAGTACCCTGCCCCCTCTAGCACCTCTGTCCCCAGGGTGGAGCCACACTGCGATGCTGGGGACCTTGGCAGAGTGAGTCACAGAGTGGGTTGGGTTGGAAGGGACTTCAAAGATCACCCACTGCCAACCCCCTGCCATGGGCAGCGACACCTCTCACAAGACCATGTTGCTCAGAGCCCCATCCAACCTGGCCTTGAACACTTCCAGGGATGGAGCAGCCACAGTCCCCCTGGGCAGCCTGCTCCAGTGTCTCATTGAGCCTCATCAAGATGTGGCAGTGCCCCCAAAGAGCCCCCTGCCTGCCCCATGGCCTTCTAGGTCCCCCTGACCTTCTGCCTCTGTTCACAGCAAATGGACAATGCTGTGTACACGTTTGAGACGCTGCTGCATCAGGAGCTTGGGAAGCTACAGGGCAAGGACGACCTGTGCAAGTCCATCCAGCGCATCCTCGAGAGGGTGCTCAAGGTGAGGGCCAGCAGGTCAGGGACTTCAGTCACCTCACCCCAACCTTTGTGGTTTTAATCACAGAATCTCAGACTGATTCAGGTTGGAGGGGACCTCAGAGCTCATCTACCCCAACCCCCTGCCATGGGCAGTGACCCCTCTCAACCAGCCTTGGTTGCTCAAGGCCTCATCCAACCTGGCCTTGAACACCTCCAGGGAGGGAGCAGCCACAGCGTCTCCAGGCAATCGATTCCAGGGTCTCTCCACCCTTGCCCTGAAGAACTTCCTCAGATCTATTCTGAACCTGCTCTCCTTCAGTTTCACTGGAAGCTGATGCAGTTCCCCATGGTTCCAACTGGCCTGTAGCCCCTCCTGCAGCCAGTGAAGGAGGAGCTGCCTCCTACCCAGGCTCAGGCACCCTGGAATGGGAAGGAGAGCAGAACGTGAGGGGCAGAGGAACCTGCTGGTCCCTGTGTAAATGGGGTGGGGGTGGCAAACTGCAGGGGATCATACTGGTAGGCAGAGGGGCTGCTCTTAATGACCCAGAGCTGTCCCCACTGCTTGCAGAAATATGACTACGACAGCAGCACGGTGCGGAAGAAGTTCTTCAGGGAGGCTCTGCTGCAGATCACCATCCCCTTCCTGCTGAAAAAGCTGGCGCCTACGTGCAAGGGGGTAAGAGGGTGAAAGTCTGGGGTGGGAAGGACCACTCGTCCTCCTGGCCATCCTGAGCGGCCTCTCCCCACTCTGGCAGGAATTAGCCAAGTTCCAGGAGCTGATCTTCGAGGACTTTGCTAGCTTCATCCTGGTGGAGAACACGTACGAAGAGGTCGTGCTGCAGTCAGTGATGAAAGACATCATGCAAGGTAGGGGCCAAGGAGCCTGACCTGCTCGGTTCTGAGCTCCAGGGGGTGTCCAGCACCCTGGGCTGGGTGTTGGGTGCTGTGAGGAGGATGGGGTGACTCCCTGGAGGGTCCAGAGGGGCTGTATGAGGAAGGGTGATCCCATGCGGAAATCCGAGGGCTGTATGAGAAGGAATGATCCTGAACAGGGTACTGGGGTGTACAAAGAGGAGGTGTCTCCATGGAGGATTCTTGGGGCTGTATGAGGAGAGATGACCTCATGCAGGGTGCTGGGAGCTGTACAAGGATGGAGTAACACCATAGAGGGAGTTGGGGCTGTATGAGGAGGGTGTCACCTCATGCAGGTCACAGGAAGGGGTGACCCTCATCCAGAAGGGATGACCCCACACAGCGTCCTGGGAGTTGTACAAGGAGAGAGTGACTCCATGGAGGTGTTGGATGACCCTAAGCAGGGGGCTGAGGGCTATAAGAGAAGGAGAGCCCTTGACCCATCACCGTCTCCCAGCATCCTACACTCCGGGGAAGGACCCCTGGGGAAGGACTGGTTGAGGTGCCTGAGCGGGATGGGCACTGCCCTGCTCCTACAGCCCTCCTGAGCCCTCTCTGTGTCCCCAGCTGTGAAGGAGGCAGCAGTGCAGCGCAAGCACAACCTGTACCGTGACAGCATGGTGCTGCACAACAGCGATCCCAACCTGCACCTGCTGGGCGAGGGCATCGCCATCGACTGGAGCGAGGAGTACAGCGGGCAGCACGAATCTGAGCCAGATGTCGACAGGCGCCGCAGGGCCAAGCAAGTGGTGTCAGTGATCCAGGACGACGAGGGGGTCCTGCCCTATGAGGTGGGCGCCGAGGGGCTGCTGTCTCCTGGCTCTCCAGAGCCAAAGGAGCCGGACCCTGAGGCAGCACCAAGCTCCCCCGACAGTGTGCAGGGGATCCGGGAGGCGCTGGCAGAGGAGCGGCTGACCAACGGTACCGATGGCACGCAGGACAGCTCTGCTGGCGAGGGGGTGCCAGGGGCTGGCCCAGGGGATGTCCCCCAGCAAGGTCCAGCCAGCAAAGGGGACTGTGTCACAGCAGCAGCACCTGCACCTGGAGCTGAGGTCCCATCAGGGACTGGGGTGCAACATGCTGCACCAGTATCACCCATACCAGCATCACCAGTGCCCACAGCTGATGTCCCATCAGGGACTGGGGTGCCATGTGCCACACCAGTATCACCAGTGCCCACAGCCAATGTCCTATCAGGGACTGGGGTGCAGTGTGCAGCACCAGTATCACCTGTACCAGCATCACCAGTGCCCACAGCTGATGTCCCATCGGGAGCTAATGTGCAACATGCTCCATTACCCAAGCCCAGAGCTAATGCCCCAGCAGAGGCCAGGGTGCCCCGTGCCACACCAGCATCCCCCACACCCATTGCCGAGGCCCTGTCAGCACCAGCTGGGACATTGTGCTTCCAGCCCAGTGACAAGGAGACAGGCGAGGAGGTGGCCCTGTCAGGCACTGAGTGCAGCCCCCTGCAGCCCATGGGCACCACAGAGAGTGGTGAGGGGGTGCAGACTGAGTTCTAGCACTGGTTTCCCTGCCCTGTACCACGGACTGGCCTCAGTGACACTGGAGATGGGGTGAGGGGACTAGGACCTGCTGTGCTGGCAGGGACAGAGATCAGTGCCACGGGAGAGGGAGGGGGTGGGGAACACCAAGACCTTACTGCCTGGCTCTGTGGGGACAACCACAGCCAAGTGGTCTTACTGGATCAGACTGGGGGAGGCCTCTTCCCATCCTGTGGCACCCCCTGCACTCTGCTCTGTCCTTCTTCTGCCTTATTTTCTTCTTCCTACTGAAGAGATGCTTTCTCTGCCCCCAGAAGGAGTGCCTGGGGCTGGAGCTGGTGTGTTGGATGCTCCTGGGGGGTGTCCTGTCCCAGCCCAGGGTGAAGGGTTCCTGGGAACCTGCTCACTGCCACCCCACCCTGCTGGCCCCAGGAGTGCCAGTGGTAACTGGGCAGGATGGAAAACGTGATAGTGGACAAGGGCACGGCCGGGATTCAGTGACGCTGGGTGGCTTCAGCCGCTGCTGGTTGGGTGAGAGCTGGGGCAGGCTGGGCTCAGGCACCCCTGGGGCAAGTCAGGGCACCTAGGCTGGGGGGATCAGGACATCTAGGCTGGACTCAGGGCACCCATGGTGGGCTCAAAGCACCCAGTCTGAGCTCATGGCACCTGGGGTGGACTTAGGGCACCCAGGCTGGGCTCACTGCACCCAGCACCCACCCCTTGGCCACCCTCCCCCTGAGGTCTTCTAGCAGCCATGTAAGTCCAGTGAACGCTCAAGAGGAGACTCTGGCACTGCCACTCATTCTGCCTGGCAGCACTGAATTGCCTCTGGGCTCCAACTCCCTCCATGGGGTAAGTTCCCACCTCTTCCCCTGGGATTGCCCAGCACTGTGCCTGGATAGTTTTCCCAGCCCTGGGGCTTTGCAGGTTTGGGCCCCTGCAGTGAGGGCTGAGCAAAGAGCTGGGACCTACACAGCAGTCTGGGGGCACCAGCCTCTCCACCTAAAGCAGTCCTGCCTGCTGTGAGGAGGTAATGGGACTGGCACAGCTGCCCCCAGAGATGCTAAAGCCCCTGAGCTGGGGCGGCAGTTGACAGAACTCAAGGGAGAGACATGTGTGTGCCCAGACCAGGGACCAGCACTCCGACCCTCGCCTCTATTTAGGTGCTGCTGTTTCTGCCTTGGAAGGGGGGGTGCCCAGCCTAACCCACTCGAGGACCCCCCCCACCCCGAAGTGCCTTGCTTTGGGAACTGAAACCCTGTCTTTTCCAGGATATTTTATTGAGAAAGTTATACAAATGTCTAAAAAATATGCTTATAATTAATAAAATGGTTCTGCTTTATTTAAAGCCAGAGGAGACCTGCCCTTATTCTTCATGCCCCTACCATGGATCTGTACTGGCGAGGGGGAGTAGGGATGTCTGTGTGTGACCCCACTCCCAGTGTCACACCCTGAGCACCCCCAGCAGTGACAGGAGCCAGAAGCTGAACAACTTGAGATGATTTTTATTAAAAGGGGTGACCCAAGGGAGCAACAAACAGCACCCGCAGCAGCAGCCTCCCCTGGGCACAGACACAGCAACTTCTTGGAGGCTGCTCCCACCCCATCCCTGAAGCACTGTGGGGTGTTGGCGGGGGGACAGTGGGACCCCTACTATCCCCAGAAGGCACTGTGTGAAGAAGGGCTCAGGGCAGGACAGGCAATGGTGCTTCCCAGTATGCTCCCCAGCATCCCCCTGCCCCAGTAGGTCACTAGATCATTCCCAGTCCAGCCAGGATGAGCCTCACTTGCAAAGTCACTGAGGGGAGGGAAATGCCCAGCACCCTCCACTATCACCACCCGGCCAAAGCTCCCTGAGAGCCGGGGGACAGCCACAGCCAGAGACAGTGGCATCATGGCAGAGTGCTGGCCATGAGGGTCCCTCCTCCCCTGCATCTCCCCCCTCCCCTGCACCTCCCTACCCCACGAGGCAGCAGCAAGGGTCCATGGGGGTCTGCATCCTGCACAGCACAGCCAGACCCAGCAGAAGTGACAGCAGCTATTCCAGACAAAGTAGCAGGGGAGTGAGGCGACTGCTCACCACCCCAGGGCAGGGGGGCATTCCTAGCCCCAACCGAGCAGGGGGTACACCACAAAATAGCCCAGCGCAGAGCCCACGATGGCCCCCAGGAAGATCCAGGCATTGTAGGACATGACGGCCAGCATCACCAGGTAGCCCAGCACCACCTGCACCACATGGACCAGTGTCTGGGCGACGTGGAACTGAAACCAACTAGAGAAGAAGATGGGAAATCCCCCTCAGCAAGGGGCCAGGGCAGCTGATGTATCTCCCCACAGCACCCAACCAGCATCCAGGACTGGCCAGAGGGGAGTTTGGGGAGAGGGAATGAGGGTGAAAACAGCAGCATCATGGGGAATGAAACCACAAGGTGTTCAGGGCCTGGTGGGATGGGGCTTGGAGCAACCTGGTCTAATGGGAGGTGTCCCTGCCCATGGCAGGCAACTGGGACTGGATGAGCTTTAATGTCCCTTCCAGCCCAAACTAGTCTGATTCTAAAGGACTGGGGATGGTTATTAAGAGGTTGGCAGGATGAGCAGCCTCAGGTCTAGGATTAAATACAAGAGGAAAATCCCAGAGCTTGGTGCCCATGGTTCATGCTGGGAAGGAATCTCCTGAGCCAGCCCTGCTGGGCTGCCTGAGCCACCAGCTTGTGCCCATCCCTTACCCACGAGCACCCAGGGTGGCTCCTGGGGGAATATGAGCTGAGAAACACCCTGGTCATCTCCTGAAGGACCTGGAGGGGCTTCAATGCCCCTAGGGCCACCTCCTGAAGCTGTACATTGGAGCCCATCACTCCATGAGACCCTCATGTGCTGGCCCAGGGGCCACAGAGCCATCTCCAAGTCCCGTACTTTGCCCCCATATAGTGCCATAGGGTGCCATGGGGTGCCACAGGGTACCTGCCCTGCGCGGGGCGTGAGTTCCCCTCCTCCTCCGGCTCCGCCAGTGACTCCCTGCTGAGGCTGCGGGGCAGAGCCTGCAGTGCCCGCCGCAGAAGCACTGCTTTGCCCATCTTGATGGCTTCATACAGCATCGACAGCAGGAGGATCACCACCACTGAGAGCACCATCCCTGCAGAACAGACACCCCAAGATGGGAGAAGGGGTAGTGAGGCAAGAGCTGGGGAGTGGCAGGTCCTGCGGTGGAACATAGAGAGCTCCTGAGACTGAGGTTGGGCTGGAGAGACAGGCAGTGGGATTGTGAAACACTGGGCAATGGTGCATTTAGCCAAATTTCTCCCAGTTAAATCCTAGGGAGTGGTTTCTGGGAGGAGGGGTTGCTCTGAAAAGAAAAATTATTTCTGCATGGACAAAACTGTGGGAGTTAAATATGATGCTGGGACAACCATTTAAAAAATATTGAGTGTAAAAGAAAATGGGAAGTTGAGGCATCACTGGGTGATGCGGATGGGCTGGCAGGCGGGGAGGGGATGCTTCCTGTATCCCTCTGCCTGCTGCTCTGGGTTTGGAAGGATAGAGCCTGTATGTTCAGCCAGCTGAATAGGAGCCAGCAGGGTGCCCAGGTGGCCAATGGCATCCTGGCCTGGATCAGAAATGGAGTAACCAGCAGGAGTAGGGAGGTGATGGTGCCTTGTACTCTGCACTCATGAGACCGCACCTTGAGTACTGGGTCCAGTTTTGGGCGCCACAGTATAAGAAGGACATTGAAGGGCTGGAATGGGGACAGAGAAGGGCAAGGAGACTGGGAAAGCAGGACCCTATGGAGCATGGCTGAGGGAATTTGGGTTATTTAGTTTAGAGAAGAGGAGGCTGAGAGGAGACCTTATTGCTTTCTACAGCTACCTGAAAGGAGGTTCTAGCGAGGCTGATGCCGGTCTCTTCCCCAAATTACTAATGACAATACGATGAGAAATGGCCTCAAGTTGTGTCAGGGGAGGTTGAGACTGGATCTTAGGAAGAAGTTCTTTCCTGAGAGAATGGTTGGGCACTGGAACAGGCTGCCCAGGGAGGTAGGTGGTGGGATCCTCATCCCTGGAGGTATTTAAAAACCAAGCAGCTAGAGCACTTCAGGCCATGGTCTAGCAGTTAGTGACATGTTAGGATGAAGGTTGGACTTGATGATCCTGGAGGTCCTTTCCAGCCATGATGATTCTGTGATTCTATGGGACTCACAAGGGCACTGCTTTGGGGCAGCCAGAATGGGGCAGTGCCCTCTGAGCTCTGGGGTGAGGGGTATGCAGAGCCCATCCCAGCTCTGCTCTGAGCCCCAGCCCAGTCCACTGCTAACCAGAAGTGCACAGGCATTGTGTTTCAGCTGGACGGACAGACAGACAGACGGGTGTACTGGGGCTGGCAGCCTACCTGTGGGGCTGTGGATGCTCCAGAAGTCAAAGAGCAGCACCACCGTGTCGGAGAAGTAGAAGGTCATCTGAAAAGAGAAGCCAAGGGAAGGGCAGCACTAGGACCTGGCTTGGGATGACGCGGCAGAGAGGGGCTGTGGGGCAGTGGCATCTTCAGCGGGTCCCTGCACCCACCACCCCGAGGGACCCCGAATCCAGTGCTCAGGCGGTGTTTTACCAAGTGGTGCAATTTCTGTTTCCAGTTCCCGAAATGGGAAGAGGAACTTGCACTGAAAATCAGAGTCACAGTGACTGGTCTCAACTCTTCCCTTGAACTTCCAGTTTTTCCCTTGAGCAGCACCTCCTGTGATGGGGCTGGTGAGAAAAATCTGGTGCTTGTGGTAAAAAGAAGCAAGACCAGGGATTTGTTAGCCCAGATCTGAGATGAAAAGGTCCATGGGAGACAGACAGAGGCTGGTGGCTATCACCCACAGCCTGAAGTGAAGCCAGCGGGTTCTCAGAGCCCAGTCACTCCCTCTGCTCCTAGGGGCTTCTCCTGCATCACTGGGACAGGCCAGAGCACCCAAAGCATCCACGGTGCCAGGGCAGCTGGTCCAGGGAACCTCCCTGGCTGAGAAGCATCAGCCCAAACACTATCTGCCTGTTTGTCTGACCTGGAGCTGTCAGCACCCATGAAGGCATCAACCCTCCTCCTTTATCAGGCTGAAACAGGAGGAGCAAGTACTGTGTGAGGAACCCATTCATAGCGCTGACATCACAGCAGCCAAACTGTCTTCATTTTACCGCATAACACCCATAATTTGGGGTTAGTTTTGTTCCTGCTCCCTTTGGTAACTCTCTCCAGGTGGTATTTGCAGGGCTCATGCCCTCTCCTCTGTCAAACCACCCAGTCCCCACTGTTACTGACACCAGCAGATGCAGCTGGCAGGACCAGTCCTGGCCAGAAATACCATCCTGTAACTGGGTGTCCACCACAGAGGCTCTAATTACAGCCCTGGGTCGCAGGTTCCCAAAGCCCATTAACAGGTGTAATTGGCTCAGGCTTTTAGGCTTCCTTTGGCAACAGGTTAATGATAATTAGCCTTTAAAGCAAGTTATTTCTCCTTTGTAGGCTTCACCCACAAGTCTGCAATGCCAGTACAGAGAAGGTAACTGGTTTAGGGAGGAGGTAGCTGGTGTAAGCTGGAACATAGAATGTTCCATATAAATATTAGAAGGAAATTCTTCACAGTGAGGGTGATGGAGCACTGGAACGGGCTGCCCAAGGAGGGTTGTGGAGTCTCCTTCTCTGGAGATGTTTAAAACTTGCCTGGACATGTTCCTGTGCGACTCGGTCTAGGTGATCCTGCTGTGGCAGGGGGATTGGACTGGGTGATCTTTTGAGGTCCCTTCCAGTCCCTGATGTTCTGTGATTCTGTAACTGGCTCAGGAAGGAGGTAACTGGCTCAAGAAGGAGGTAACTGGTTTAGGGACAGGGGAAAAGAAATGACAGGCAGGCAGTCCCCAGCTCCTCTCCTACAGTGATGCTGCAGGGTTAGCTTCCCAGAGACAGACTTCTGCTGTGCGCTCAGCTCAAGATCCCAAGTCCCAAAGATCTCCACACTCTTGGCAAAAGGGGAACTGTTGCCAGAGCGATTTGACAGGCCCAGGGATGTCGGTCCCGTCCTCACCCCCTGCCCACGCAGGGTGATTCAGCCGGGTAAGGCTGTGCCCAGCTCCTCCTCTGCAGCAACCAGTATTCCCCCCCACAAACAAACCCTATACTGCCCCTGCTTGTGCTGAATCCACTGCAGTTTCGGGGTTACTCTTTGCTATTGGGTGAAAATCCAGCATCCCAACCTGCTGCTCTGGTTCAGCTGGGACACCCAGCCCTACACACCTGGACATGCCTGTCCTTCCCACAGCCTCCAGCTCCACACTGGGGACTCCACGGCCCAAGAGGGTGGTCCCACCGCAGGGTGCTCTTTGGGAGTTGGTGCGAGCACCCTGTGGGACATCGCAGCAAACTGATGGGACCCAGTAACCTTAAACACGAGCTCAGGGTGTGAAGAAAACCTCATGCAGAGGGTGACTTAGGGTCTGTGTTCGAGGTCCCACAGTGGGATGGAAAAGCCCTGACAGCCCTCAGGGGCCATCGGGGTGCGAGGACAGAGGGAGGGGGGATGAGAATGCTTTTGGGTATAGGAGAGGGCCAAGGAGCAGACAGAGGGACAGACAGCAGCCCACCCTATGCTCAGCTCAGTGGGGTGAAGCAGGGGGTGAAGGGGTTCCGGAGGCCCTCAACAGCTCCGGGGTATTCCTGGGGGGAGCTTTTCGGGTGCAGCCACCCCCCTCCCTGCATCCTGGACCACTGTCCCTCCCCGGCTCGGCTCACCTGCATGGCGGCGGTGCGCGGCCCGGAGCGGTGCAGCTCGACTCGGCCCAGCTCGGCCCGGCCCGGCCCGTCGCGGGCGGTGACGCTGCCCCGGGGCGCCCTGGGAGTTGTAGTGCGGCCTGGGAACCGCCTCCGGCTGCGGGGCCTGGGCCCGCGATGCTGGTTTGAACCCGGCACCTCTTGTCCTCTTATACTGTTCCCTAGACTCCCTTGTCCCGTTACACCCCCCTCGTACCACTTAAACTCTCCTTGTCCTCTGACACCCCCCTCTTCCTCTCAAGTCCATCCCCTTGGTCAGAAATCTTCCCCCATCACTTTCTTGAGGCCTCTCCAAGCCCTCAGGACTGGTTTCCCCCCCCGCCCTCAGAAATCAGGGTATAGCTGAGGGTTTGCAACCCCTCACTGCAAAATACAGAAGGTGGGGTTTCCTGTTTGCTTCTTCTGAAGAGGAAATTGACTTCCCCTTCTGGAGGGGAAGGTTGTCCCCTGTCACCCGTCTCAGGGACACTCTGTGCTGTGTTAGAATTCCTCTGAATTGAGGGTTTTGGTGCTGGAGACTGCCCTGGGAGCTGAACTGCCAGACCCTGTGGGTCACAGCCCTGATCTAGGAACAGGACCTTGGGGCTGGAGAAGCTGGGAGAGCTGGAGGTGCTCAGCCTGGGGAAGGCTACCAGGGGATCCTATAGAGGTCATCCAGTCCTTAATGGGGGCTACAAGGAAGTTAGGGAGAGCACTCTGTCAGAGCTTGTAGGGCTGGGACAAGGGGGGAGATTTACGTGATATCTGAGGCAGAAAATCCTCCCTGTGAAGGTGGCTGAGGCCCTGGAACAGGTTGCCCAGGGAAGTTGTGGCTGCTCTATAGCTGGAAGTGTCCAAAGCCAGGCTGGATGGGGCTCTGGGCAACCTGGTCTGGTGAGAGGTGTTGCTGCCCATGGTAGGGGGTTGGCACTGGGTGACCTTTACAGTCCCTTCCAACCCGACACCTTCTCTGGTTCCCACTTGTAACTTTATTGGGGCACAGAGGTGTTCACACCCTGCTGGCATCTCCATCACACAGGGGAGCACGAGGAGGCAGCACTGGAGCTGCCTCTTCTGCTGCTTCCTCAGGTTTGCTGATGACACTGAGCTGGGTGGTGCAGTTGATAGGCCAGAGGGACAGGCTGCCATCCAGAGGGATCTGAGCAAGCTGGATAATGCACTCAGGTGAACCTTGTGAGGTTCAACCGTACAGATCAGGCTGGATGGGGCTTTGAGCAATCTGTTCTAGTTAAGAGATGGCCCTACTTGTTGTAGGGGGGTTGCACTAGATGCCCTTTGGAGGGCCCTTCCAACCCCACACATTTAATGATTCTAAGTGCAAAGGGGTGCTGATGCCTACAAGGGCACCCAGAGCCAAGTGGCTGCAGCCCAGGGGCTGTCATCATGAGTTTACAAAGGGCTGCCCCACATGACAGCAGTGTGTTGTGACAAATTGAAACTCAATGATGCCAGAGTGGAAAATCCCTTTTTCCCTGCTGGCTGAGCACTGCCCCATGTCCCAGCCCAGCTGCTGGCACACAGGGCACAGCAGGGGCATCACACCAAATGCTGAGCTAGCCATGAGCACTGAGGCTCACAGGCACGGTTGGATCACCCAAACTGCTCCCAAGGGTCTGTGGCCCCCTGAAAGCTTCACCTGCTGCTAGCCTGGACCCCTGGTGCAGGGTAGGGTCTGGCTGCCACCCTGCTCTGCTGGCATTGGCTACTGATGCTCAACACCACCTGGACATGACACAGGCCTAGCACAGACCTGCTCTGCTTTAGAGCAGGAGCTTTCCTGCACTTGCCTGAGGCAAAGCAAAGGAAAATAAGCCTAGAGAAGACTTCTAGAAAAGAGAACACTCCAGGGGGGACCTTAAAGCTGCCTTCTAGTATCTGAGAACCTGGAGAGACTGTGGCTGCCCCTTCCCTGGAGGTTTTCAAGGCCAGGTTGGATGAGGCCTTGAGCAACCAAGTCTGGTTGAGAGGCATCGCTGCCCATGGCAGGGGTTTGGAGTAGATGAGCTTTGAGGTCCCTTCCCACCTGAGCCAGTCTGGGATTCTATGAAAAGCACCTTTTTCCTTCCTACACTCCCAAGAAGGCAGAGCTCACAGTTTTTCTTCTGCAGCAGTGAGCTCCCAGTGGTTGAAAGCTTCCCCCAGACAGTGATTAACGCAGCACCTCCAGCCCCGTGTAGATATATAATATATAATATAATTTATAGAGACAGAACTTCTGTAAACAACATTTTTCTACTCCAGGAGGAAGTGGAGTCCGTTGCCCCAAAGCAGTGACAGATGTGGGTCTCAAACAGAGAACCAGCAGCTCTGGGGGGCAGGTGGGAGCCTGGTGCCACTCCCAGCCTGCACACATGTCCCCAGCAGGACAGCTCTGAGGTGGGGAGGGAACCTGCTGGCTCGGTTTGGGTGGCACCGGTTTCAGCTGAAGCAAACTGGTCCGACTGTAAAACCAAACTGGTGCGAGGCATCGCCATTGTGGAAGATGGCCAGGTCCCGCAGTGGCAGCAGTGAGAGTTCCTCTGTGCTGAACTGGAAGATGGTGTCAGTGATGGAGGAGTCATTGTCCAGCTGAAATGAGCACCGAGAGCAGCTGAGTGACAGTAAGACTCTTGGCCGGTGGGCCTGAAGGACCCTCTGGGAGCCCCTGCTGTCCCCTTTGCTGGTCCTTGATGCACCCAACAGCCCCAAGGGCATGGCCAGGTCTCCATCCTCAGCCCTTCGTGGCTTCTCCAAAGAGATGGCCTCTTCTGTGTCCCCTGGAGCTCACCCTGTCCCCTGCTCCCCAAGACCAGGGTAGCATATTGGGTGCAGGGAGAGGATGTGAGACCCCATCCCTGGAGATATTCAAGGTGAGGCTGGACAAGGCTCTAGGCAACCTGATCTGGTTGAGGATGTCCCAGCTCACTGCAGGAGGGCAGGACTAGATGACCTTTGGAGGTCCTTTCCAACCCAACACAGTCTATGATTCTATGTTTTCCATCTCCATCCCATCATGTGAAGGTAGTGATCCAGGTGATCCCATCTAGATCCACCAGCTCCATTCCAAACCCTGGGGATGCTGAGGGGCTTCTGCAAACATCAGGGGACTCTTCCAGACACAGAGAAGGATCCATCCTTGGCCAGACTTACCACACAGCCCTGCAGGCTGGCCCCATAGCTTTGTTCCTGGGAGTCGGTCAGGAAACGAATTTCCTTCTCTGGCTGGGGCTGGTCCTGCTGGGGGGCTGGTCTGCAGGAGTAGGAGACCTTCTGGGTGGCCCAGTGGCTGTGCAAGCGCAGGAAGCGGAGCTGCACTGAGTTGGCTCCTGCATACTCCAGCTGCAAATGAGAGGAACCCTGTGCTCCCCGCAGTTGAACTGGGCAGGATTCAGCCAGCTGCTAAAGAGCTGGTTTGGAATTTCTTGCAGAAAGGGGACAGGCACTAGGAGAGCCCCAACCTCACAAGATGAGTTTTGTGTCCCCTCGGCTGTCCCAGCCAGACACTCACCAGGAAGCCCCCGGGTAGGGTGCTGAACCACTCGAAGGTGTTCTTAGACCTGTAGGTGCTCAGCCAGGCCCTGATGGGGATCTGCAGGGAGCAGGGACCTTGTAATGATATCTCAGCTATACCAACCCCTGGGTGTGCCCTGTCCCCACAGCCTTGGTCACACACCACAAGCTGGATCCTCACCCCAAACCGCTCCAACAGCTCCCCGTGACAGCAGTGGTCACCTCTGCAAGGGACCAGCTCCACCAACTCACATCCTCATCTGCCCCAAGGGATAACATGAGGCTGCAGCTGCCCCCTTAGAGCCACCTCATACCTGGTTGTGGATGGGGGCTATGCAGGTCTCCCCCCCTGCTGTGAAGTTGCAGAAGGCCACCAGTGCATCCTGGGGGCTTCCCTGGTTGGGGTCGATGTAGTACGGGCCTGGAGGGAGGCAGAGGGGAGCTCCTGGCATCGTGTTTCTACCATGGGGACGATGCCATGCAGTGCCATCCCATCTCCCACCTCCGCTGCTGGCACATCCCTGGCTGCAACCTCCACCCTCCTGGGATGCAGCCCATCTTTCCATGGACACCCAGCTGAACTCATGTCCCAAATCCTCAACCCTTCTTCCTTGCAAAGAGCTGCCCGTCCACCCTCCCGTGGGGAGGGCCCCAGTGCACCCCAGTACCATCCGGCAGGCCAGGGTGAGCCAGCTGCAGCTCCTTGCAGGTGGTTGCTGGGTTGGTTTTGGTGCCATTGGGATGTTGGATGAGGGCTTGAATCTCCTGGCTCAGGGCGTCCAGCAGAGCCCAGACTGCAGTGTAGTTCAAGTGGTTGGAGGGGTAAATTAGGTGCTGAAAGAAAACCAGGGGGCTAGGACCTAGCTGACACAGGAGCTGCTCTGACTTCACCCAGGAGCATCCTCAGGTGCTCAGGGAGGGGATGGGACATGCAGGCAACAAAGACAAGCAGGGTGGAAGAGGGATTAATCGCATCCTCTTGCTATGAAGCACTGGGATGAGAGACTGCATCACCGTCAGCCCCTTCTCGCTCTGGGGCGGGGTGGGCAGCCTTTGCCCCCAGGCACTCACCTGAAGCTCCTCCCCAGACAGCACTAGTGGGGGTCCACTGGGACCAGGGGGGCCGGTGAGACCCTGGGTAACAACAATATCCACTGGTAACACTGGCTGCTGCCCAGGACCCCCTGCCTTAGCTCACAGCCAGCTCTCCCCATGAGATGGCACAGCATGGGTGAATCCTGCTGCTCAGTCTGGGGGCACTGGGCACCCAAATTCTGGCACAAGGGATGCCAGTGGCCCCACTTACCGGTAGCCCTGGGGTGCCCCTGGGTCCTGGCAGCCCTGGGAGGCCCTTCAATCCCTGGGGAAGGATGAGGTGGAAGAGGGAAGGAGTGAGTTGGTGAGATGCTGCTGTGCTGAGCTGCACCCCAGGGCCACCCTGTACCCCAGGGAGTGGGCAAGAGGGGACAGCGCCTTGCAGCAGCACTCAGGCCAGCTCTTCGTGCTCCCCATGACTTACTTTGGGTCCAGACAAGCCCTGGAAGAGAAGGACAGGACCCAGCTAAGAGGGATGCAGATGGGAGCCAAATCCCATCCCAGTGTGACCCTGTGGCGTGAACCCCAAACCTTCTGGGATGACAAAGGACTCACCAGTGTCCCAGGGATGCCAGGGTGTCCCTGTGGGCCAGGGGGGCCAGAGTCACCCTACAAAGACACCAGAGGAGGTCAGGGCACAGCATGGAGCACCCCCATCCCTCTGTCCTTCTATGACCCAGTCCCAAGGTTTTTCTTTCACCCACAAAAATGAGGAAATCACCCCACATACTGATCCTGGTTCCTGCTCCTCCCTCCACACTGCCCTTACCTGCTGTCCCTTAGGTCCTGGCCTCCCAGGCATGCCGTGGGGTCCCATCTTGCCCTAGGAGAGGTGGCAGAGTGTCACAGAGGGTGACAAGGGACCAAGGGCAAGGGAAGAGAAAAGCAAAACCTTTCACACACCTTGAAGCCCTCGTCCCCTGGCTGGCCCGGGTCTCCCCTGCTGCCCTTCTCACCCTATGAGAGAGTCAGGGGGAGCTTTGGAGGGGATGAAACAGTGAGAAACCCCCAAAGACCCAGCCCCAGAGGTTGGGCATTAGGAACCTGCTCCAGTTCCTTCACCAGTGACATTTCATTACATAGGCAAGGAGGTTTTGCCTGACGCTGCCGGAGATGCCTGCCTGTGGACATTCCCAAGGCCAAACATCTCAAATGGGGAATTCCCAGTCACTGGCTGGCTGCAAAGTTACTGACAAACGCCTACCCCACCCTTCTCATTTGGCCCAGGAGTGAGATGGAGCCTCTGTCTCCCCTACAAAACCTAGAGGGCTCTGTCTCTATTAGAATAAAGACCATTTAAAAAAAACCCAAAAACCCTCAGGAGTCCCAGGAGACCCTATAAGAAAATAAAGACTATTCCTTGTGCCCAGCTCTGGTGGACCAGGGAAGAAACCTCAGCACAGCAGCTGCCTGCAGCCTCCCCCTGCTTGCCCTGAGCCTTGCTGGATGCCCTGGGCTTGACCTTCTGCCATCACTCCTTCAGCTCACGTGACATTTACAGGTTTATTTATTATGAGGTTTCATTTCCTTGGAGGCTGTGAGCAACCACCTGGGACTGCTCATCCCTTGCTGCTGCTCAGTGGGACCGTGAGCAGCCATGGCTGGACCCACCAATGATGGCACACAAGAGTTTCCTGCTCATGATGCATCAGCATCAGTGCTAAGAGCAGGATCACTCTGCTGCTGCTGGCAGCTCCAGGAGGATGGAGAGGATGGAAAAGGACCTGGCTTTGGAGAAACCCTAAAGCTTCCACCTCCCAGCACCTGAGGACACCCCAAAACAGAGTGCTGCAGCCATTGGGGTTCAAGAGTAGGGAAGTAAGTGATGGCAGCCAGTAAATCAGATGCCAAGCCTGTGCCCAGAGTCCTTGCTGTGCCTGGAGCTCAAGTGCCCAGCACGTGTCACCTACCTTCAGTCCTTTTGGTCCAGCTTGTCCTTTCAGGCCCTTCAGCCCTGGGATGCCCTAAGAGAGAGAGTGTGTGGCATCACGACACCCCTGGGCTGAGCTGCTCCCACCAGCTCCTGGCCAAAAGCCAAGGCTGTCACTGGGATTTTCTGAGCATTTCAGGAAGTTTTAGAAACTTTGAGGTATTTTCTCATCTTAGCTTTAGTTTTGCTGTCATAAAATCATAGCATCATTCAGGTTGTAAAAGACCCTTGAGATCATCAAGTCCAACCAAAGATCCCTCAGTAAAGCCCCTTAAAAATGCAGCTCAGGGCCCTGGGCTGGTGGCAGAACACCCCAGCTTTCTCCTTGGAAGTTTCCAAAGCTGGGATTTTTATTTTAAATAGATAAAACCCCTATTTCCCGTAATTAATAAAATAATGTTTGTGTTTTGGGGGTTTTTTGGCCAGTGCTGGCTGCTCCGGTGTACCTGCTCCCTCTAGCCATGGCAGCTCTCAGAGAACAGAGTCCTCCAGAAGTGCCCAGTGCTGCCAGGCATCAGAGTCTGAGCTGGAGGGGAAGTGTTTGGCTCTAGAACAGCAGGATGGAAATGGTGTGATTTGCCTGACTGCACTGGGATGTCAGTTTGGGAGGAGAAGGCAAGGTCGATGGGTGAGTTATGGGTGGGTGAAACATCTAGAAACTTCACTGCTCCACAGAGCTGGGCTGCTCAGTGCTACCCACGGGGACCAAACTGGGAGCAGCCAGCACCCCAAACCCTCCAAACCAATACTCACGTAGGGTCCTTGGGGGCCCTGGGGTCCTTCCAGCCCTCTGACACCCGGGTAGCCCTGAAATGTGGAAGACCCTGGCTAGTGTGGGGTAAAGGCAAGGTAGAGCTATGAGAGGAGAGGAGCCCGCGAGGGCTCCATATGGAGATCCCCTGCCTTGGGCTGGGAGGGACTGGGAACACAGAGTCCTCCACCTATGCAATGCCCCTGTACTGGTTTATCTGGGGGCTGAGGCAGATGGGGGCACCTTGGGGTGCCAAAGCAGCCCTTGCCTCAGCAGGGGCAAAGACCCAACCTACCTTGGGTCCCCGGGGACCCCTCAGAGGCCGGTGGCCTGTCTTGCCTTGCTTGCCCTGGCAACAACAGACGAAAGACTCAGGAGCAGCTCACACCTGTTCAAGATGCTAACCCACTCCCCACATCCCCCTTGTGGCCCCCCCCGGC
>JAOXOE010000784.1:2230456-2248377 GCA_028565055.1 Phoeniculus purpureus | reverse complement strand
GGAATTTTTGCCATAGTGTTCTCTGAGAGGCAGTGCCTGTTAAATCCAGCTCCCTGTTGGAACTCCCAAGGGCAACAGGGAAAGGGGAAGGTAGAGTGTGTGTGGGAAAAGGCAAAGCTGTTCCGTTCTCTCACGTTTGTTTGTGTACACTGTGAGAGACCAGGTTCTCCCTCTCGTTCCCCTCCTGGTTTAAACCAGTCAGGTTTTTGTTAACATTTCCAGTAAAGGGTTTGTGCCATCAGGTAAGGAAACCATAGAAAACATTTGGTCACGAATCGTGCTGAAGCCTGAAACCAGCAAATCCAGCAGATAAAGCTAGAGAACGGATGAGGGGCTTTCTGACTGGAGGTGGTCTGGATGTGGCTCCCAACGTGTCATCTGGTTGCATAGCCCTCCGATTGCAAATTACAGCCGGTACCCATGGCCGACCTCCGGCTACCACACTTGCTTTATTCAGAGTGCACATAAATACAGAGACAGATATAGACAGGAGTTACCCTTTAGCAGAATCCAGGGATGAGATTGGCCCAAGATTATTATTCAGTAACGGAACAAAAGAAACCCAAACCCCAAAACAACACAGAAGGAAACGAAAACAGGTTGAATTTCCTCAACAGAAGAGCTACAGGAGATGTGAAGAATCACCCTACAGCAGACTGCTCCCAGCCTGAGGCTGAAAGACTTGTGCTGAGAGCATGAGAGACCTCCTGAGCGTTTTGGTAGCATCTGATACCCTTCAGCCACCCCAGTGACAAAACAAATCACCAGGGTCCAACGGGATCTCTCCTGGTCCTAAGCAACCGCTTCACCTGGAGAAGTTTCACAGTTCTGGGGCTTGGTAGATCCTCTAAAAAAATGTGCCTGTCCAACACTCCCCTCTCTTCTATCAGCAATTTACCGATGCCCTTGTCTGGCATCTCCCATCCTTCCTTCTTTAACCATCTGTCATTGTCCTCTGGCCGCTCTGTGCCCCAAAGTAGCCCTATAAGGGTTCACCAGACCCATGGACACGAGGTCCTGCCCAGGCTGCTCTTTCAGCGCTCCCTGCCCGCGTTTGCCCCTTTCCCAGGCTCAAAGGGCAGAAATCCTCATGTGCACAACAGAAAGAAACCGCCCAACACAAGAGTCATCGCAAGAACACAGAAATCTCATCCCTGAGAATCAGAGTTAGAGGTTTTGCTTATTATTAGTAGTAGTATTTTCTTTACCCTTCTCTTAACAGGCAATAAAAGCCAAGGCTCTCTCCAGCTGCCCTCAACACCAGTTATGCACCGTGGAACACGGCCAGAGCCCTCGTGACGTGCAGCGAGAGACGCTCCTCCTGCCACAGCATCTCTGCTGATGCTGGACTTTCCCACCTGCTTCTCTCCCGCAGGACCGAGACACCAGGCAATGAGAAAAGGCCGGTTTTGTTTGCTGCCATCCCTCCCCTCCCACCAATAAAAGTGTGTGTATAGATATTTATATATCAAAAATAATAAAAAAACCAAAACAAACCAAAACCAAAGGCCAACAAAACCCAAACCAACCCCAACATGTCGCCTTCCCCACTGCGAGCTTCCATCCCAGCACTGGAACGCATCGTCCGGCAACGGGACGCGGAGCGCTGGCCGCACTGCGGGGGACGTCCGAGCCCCTCTCGGCTCTGCCCTCCCTGCCCTCCTGCCCCCTCCTCGCGCTCGCCCAAGGTCTGATGCATCGAAGCAAGAGGTTGCATCGTCGCTGTGAAAGATTTCAAAGGTTAGGCACTTAGTAGTGAACAACTGGAGCATTCGGTAGAAACAGTGGGACCTGGAATGACAATCGGACTAATTCTCTACATAAAGAGTAATTTCCTTTTTCTGGGTTTGTTTTTTTTTTGTTGGTTTTGTTGTTTTACTGTACAATTTACAAAAATGCACACAATGAAAAGTTAAAGTTCTATCTAATAGCTTGATATAAAACCAAGAACATTTCTTCTCCTCACCCCTACGTGGTTTTCTCCTCTTTTTTTTTTTTCCTCTTGGATTTTTTTTTTTCAGTTGGTTTTGTTTTTTTGCTAAATCAAGCTGATATTTGTAAACAAGACAAAAACAGTGAGGGCGTGTGGCGCTCGACGTGAGAGAGGGATGGAAAGAAAAAGTCTCAGCAGCAAGGAAACAGTCCTTACAAAGTAGCTCTCTTGTGGCTTTATCGCGTGTCAGTGTGAAGGACCCGACGTGGTGGGGAAATTAAAAGAGATCCACGTGTCCGAGCAGAGCCCTGGCGGCTCCAAGCAGGGTGTCACTGGCTCCACCAGCAGCTGGGGGCTGAACATCAAGTCCCAATGGACTGTCCTTTGTTCCGGTCTGTGTTTCTCCTCTCCTGGTTTCTGGGGTGGATTCTCTTCCTTCCGAGATCCAACGCGGACGCGATCCTTGTTCGCGTGAGTCCGTTTGCAACGGGAGAAAAGGATAAAGAATAATTGGATTAAGAAATAGCCCAACGAAACCTGCGCCCACCTCGGCAAGGCTCCACAGTCCGCTTGGTTCCGCCGTCGAAGGTGAGGACCGCTCGTCTCTTGGCGTTGCGGATTTGGCATCTGGTGCGTGTATCTGAACTAGACAAGGCAGTAGGGAGGCGGGAGAGAGGGATGCGCTCCCCACGCTGCCTTCCCCTTGGGAGGGAGCCTTCTTCCTCGATTTGTCTAGTGAAAAAAAAAAGAGAAAAAAATAATAAAAAAAAAAATAAAGAGAGGAGAGAGGCTGCAGGAGCATCTCTGGCCCCGGGGGCAGAGCAGTTCTGACAGTGGGGACGACCCCACGGGCCCCCTGCGGCCCCGGGCACTGCGTGCGGCTGAGCGCACGGCCTTCCAGATGATAAAACTCATCGATTTTAAACGCGCACACCTTGGAGGGTTCCGCCATGCCGCTAGCACCAGTCGTCCTCGTCGGCTTCGTGGTAGTAACTCCGTCCTCTGGTGCCAGTCCCAGGGCCTGTGTTGAGCCCCAGCGTGTAGTGGTAGCCGTTGGGCACCCTGCGGACTTGGTGAGATTGGGAGGTCAAGGAGGAGACGTAAGAAGTCCTCGAGGACCGTCCCGAGTTGGTGGCCACCGCCTCCTCGAAGGTGAGCGTGTCCTCCGGCACGGCGCGGTACGGGCTGTCGGCCTCATCGCGGTGGCCCAGGTAGGGGTCGGAGCCGATGCGGGACACGGCCGGGGTGGGTGGCTGCTGGTCCCCGCGCAGCAGCGCGTTGTGCTCGGACAAGCCGCGGCTCAGGCGTCCCGGGGAGAAAGTGGGCAGGCCGGTCTGGAAACTGGTGAAGTGCACGGGCGAGGAGTTAGCGGTCTTGTAAGTGATGCTGGGACGTGGGGTCAGTGGAGTCTGTGGGAGCTGCCTCCGACCCCGGCATGGGGTACTAGCACCAGATGTCGACAGCAAGGGGCTCCCATTAACTGAACCACTGCCCTACATAAAAATTGGAACAAAGCAAATCAAAAAATAAAAGAGGGAAACACCAGACAAACACAGAGGCAGGCAGGTGGAAAACAGAAGGAGAAGCAACAGAAGGGAGAGACAAGTCACAAGAGGAAAGAGAAGCAAAAAAGAGAGAGTTTAGACAAGCACAGTCAGGGAGAGGAGGTTCTCGAGAAGTCATTCAACACGAGATGTAAAGAGCCGGAGAACTAAAGTTCTGCGAGCAGTAAATAGGAACAGAAACAGTCAGAGAGTCAGTAGGACACAAACTGGTAGACAGCTCCAACAGAAGGGGACACTGTCCAGAGGGGAGGAGGCATCCACAGCACACACGGGCTGACATGCGCCTTACCTGGGCTAGCTGGGACCAGCTTAAAACCTACAGCTGGGGGTTTGGGGTCGGTTTTTTGAGGAGGGTTTTGGCAGAACATCACCTGATGGTTGTCAATGGTGATGCTAGGGGGCACCTCTGCAGGCAGAATTGGAGGATTTGTGGACAGACTATTTCTTTCCGTAGTTTGCTTTGTTTAAATAGAGACTTTCTGGGGAAATAACCCCCCCACAAACAGGTTTTCAGGATGGGCTTTACCTAACAAGTCCCTAAATACAAATGCATTCACTCTCTGTTTGCTATTACACAGCTGAGTGGTACAAGGGCCTGGCAGCTCCCTGGGTTACCAACAGTGATAGCGGGGAGGGAACTGAGCTACAGTCAGCTAAAAACATGCCATGGGGTTGAGGAATGAGCCCTTGTTTCAGGCCTTTCTCTTTGCATCCTCACCGGGCAGTACCTGAACAGCTCTGCGAGTGATTTACAACCCCTCAGCCCTCTGTGACCCAATGTATTGAGAACACGCCTTTAGTCGTTAAAGGATGGCTCCTTGTTCTAGAAAAACATCAAGCTGCTGCTCTAGGATGGCTGTTGATCTAGGATCATTCCTGATCTGACTGTGTTTTCCAGCAGAGTTTTGAGGGCCAGCATGGTAGTTCTGGGGGCTACAAGCCTAGTAGCTGGATGTAGAGGCTATTCCAGCTGCTGATGCTGTGAGCCATGCCATGTCTGTCAGAAGAAGAGGCACAACCCATGTTACCTGGAGGTAACACAGAGGTAACCTGGAGGTAACACAGATCACTGTGCTGCCTCTCTGCAACCATCAGGGACTGACAGTGCGTTTGCTGGGCCAGCAGCTCACATCTTTCACAGCCTGGAGAAGAGTCCTTGACCTCCACAGAAGTTGTTTTTAAACCACACCTGCCTGGAATTCTGTCTTGGCTCTAGTTGGAACCATGTTGGCAGGGTGAACTCAAGCCCCTCTCACTTTGGGACATGTAAGGGTCTCCAGGGAACCAGTGAAAGGTGTTGGGGCAGGGGTCCTGGAAAAAGCTGCTTCTCCCAGGGAGAGGTGCAGAGAGCAAAGGAAATATCTGAGACTCAAGAAGCACCTTGCCATCAAGGCAAAATATTACAGGAAACAGACTGATGTAGCTTCTTCCAGGCACCTTACTGAGCCAAGGGGTGGTCAGCTCACTGGGACAGGAGTGACCTGCTGGCTTGGCTATTTTTTTAGACTATTTATTCCCAGAAGAACCAGGGGGTGGATTAGCAGCTCCACTCAAAGCAGGCAATGCGTGAGAGGATAAAATACACGGACACTGAATCAACAGACTCTCTCCTCCTTGCCTTGCTAAACCCCATGGGACTAGGGGTACAATACAGTCCTTCACTGGAACTGGGGGAACAGGTTTATAAAAGGCTGCTGGTGCTCTGGTCTATGAACTATGGGGTGGAGGCAGTTTTTTGATTCAAACAGATGTGATACTCAATGTCCTTGTAAACTGAGCATGCAAGGATGGAAAGGCCTCACGCTAAACTTCAGCATTGCCTTCCTGCCTCTCAAACCAGAGGGACAAGTTAAGGAATGGAAAATAAAAACTAATCTGAAAAATCAGCTGAAGGCCAGTTGGGGACACCAGCAACCAGAAATGGAAAGGACCTGTTGGGCTGCAGCTCCCTCTTGCTATGGCTGTGCACAGTCATGGGTCCATCAGACCTCACAGCTGAAAGTCTCCCAGCTGAAAGTGACCACACAGATCATGTCCCATGTTCCAGCCATCTCCAGAGCACTCAGTGCAGCACATGGACCCCAGTGCTGCAGCCTGGATGCTGCTAAGGGTCATGCACAGGGCAGGGTAAGGGGACAGAAAGCTGTTTCATGTTGCAGCTAGTGTGAGCTTACAGAGCCTCTTCATTGAAATCCATCCCCTGGGCTCTAACTTGTACTGAACACAGGGTCTCCTACAGCTCCACACAAGCTGACATTGCTGCAGGGCTCAGGGCTGGCAGCACTGCTCAGCCCTTCTCCAGCCACCCTCCTGCTCACACAGCACCAGCCAGCTGCAAATCCAGGGCTGGAGTCTCCCTCTTGGCTCTGCTGAAACCATGAGGTCCCTGGTCGTGGGGTCTCTACAAGGTGCCTTGAGTCACTCATCTCTGTAGGAAGCCACTAAGGAGCCACAGAGTCGCATTTTCATCCATTCTGGGCATGAAGCACCCAGCAGGACCTCCATGGCTTTGTCCTCCATGGCCATTGCCTGGCCCTCCTTCCCCATTTGGTCTCCGCTATTTTAAGCAAACATGGAAAAGGTGTGTTTATCCCTGGAAAGTCCTGAGGGCTCTTGTCCCACCCTGAGTCTCCTCACCTGTCTGTGTGGACCTTGCTCTGGCCCCCCATTGGGCGAAGTGGGCCTGCTCGGATCAGCAGACTTGGCCTGAGAGCGGTCCCGGCTGCCGTAGCGGTCGCAGGAGTAGAAGCGCTGCTTTTCTGAGGAGGAGGAGGAGTGCTGCTTCCTCTCTTGGGACCGGCCACGTTCCTGCTTCTTGTCCTTGGAAGAAGACTCACCGGAATGGGCTACTGAAAGAAGAACGTTGGTTGGAAGTCACCAAAATTCAGGGATGTCCCTCCCTGCAGATGGACCCCCAAACCTTATCAGCTGACTGAGGACAAGAGTGGACCCTTACCAGCTTCTCCATCAGCCAGCTGATGATGGGTCCTGTCCAAGGACTTCTGCTTCTTCTCTTTCCGCCGGTGGCAGCGGTGGTGGTGGTGGTGATGCCCATGCTCCGGGGGCATGCGCTCCAGCGAGTACTCATAGAGGTGCATGGGGTGCGGGCGCTGCGGAGCCAGCGTGGAGACGGAGCGCTTCATGGGGCTCGTGTCCGGGATGGGCTGCAAGGCAGAGGAGGGGGACACGGAGCAGCGTGAGGGTGGGTGCGGCACTGTGCTCGGCTGCTTGGTTCCCAGCATGGGGAGGGTTATACAGTAAGAGAACAGGGTAAGGAGGGGAAGGAGAAAAATGGTTAACTGGATATAATTGGAATGGGCAGTAGGACTCGTGGAATGATGAATCAGGTGCTAAAATTTGGGGAGCAAATGTGATCTCCATTTGCTGAAACGGGCTTTGCTCTGAGCAGAGCTGCCAATCCACAGTCCCACGGGCACAGAGCGACACGCAGCACTTCACACCACACACAGCACCACGGGGTCAACAGTCAGATAGCAGGGACATGGGGTAGCATAGTAGCCAAGCATCTCACAAAGGTAGTTCTCCAAGACTAGTTCTCCAAGACCAAAGCTGCTTCAGGGCACATAGTCATCCCAAAGCAGCTCCAAAGAGGAAGCAGGAAAAGCGTTGCTGGGCATCACATGGAGAGGGAATAATAAATCAGGAATAAGTGAGTAAGGAACAGGCCAAGCCATTGAGAAATTACTTCTATCTCCCTGCAGTTGAAGAGGATTCTCATCAACGGTTTAAAGCGCTTTTGACCCACCAGCACTCCTTGAAGCTCCTGTGGCTGGGATAAGCAGGACAGCATCTATGCCCTGCAGTTCTACCAGGACTTCTCCAGCAAAATGACTACTTGGGTTGGCTACTGCCATTTTTGATAAATTTGTGGCCAAATGTCTGGACTCTGAGTTCAGTAGCCTTGCTGCACCCTGTCCCTCTGCCAGTGGCAGTGCCAGACTCTGCTTCTTTCCCTTAAGGTCCAAAAACCTTACAAACCACTCCGCAGAACACAAGCCAAGTGGACTGCAGATCAGCTACTCTCACAGCCTTTCCATTCCTTACTGCCAAGCCACCAGGTGTAAAGCTCAGGAAACAAGGACAATCCCTATGTGTCCTCCTCTTTCCATCTGCTGGCCTCCAGTTGACTCTGTGGTGGAGACAGGACTTCACCCATCCTCTGGAAGCTTCCCTGGGTCCACCACTGGCAGAGGAAAGACCTGAGAGCACAGAGGTCCAGCCAGACATGGAAAGGAGCTCAGGATGTCCTTAGATCCCTCCGCTCTGAGGCTCGCTGGAGTTCACCATCCAATATGTGGCTGCAGCAGCAGCAGCCCCCGCAGAACATTTGCTTTGCTCACTGTAACCTTTCCAAAGAACTCTGCATTATTTTTACTGTCTATGCTCCTGTGTTTGCTCTTCCCAAAACCCTGGTCTCTGCTGCCCGTGATATTTACACTCTGCAAAGCCAGTTGTTTTGCAGCTCTGCTGGTCATTTTGAGTGGAAAGAACTCCCCATCCTCCCAGTGGGCTGCTGTAGGGGGATTATCCTGTGTGTGAAGGTGCAGCCTGGGCTGAATTTGAGGTCCGTTCTCTATTGTTAGGCAGTCACCCAGGTTTTGGTGCTTCCCACCAAGGTTTGGGAGCTTTGTTGGAGGCACAAGGAACTGCTACTGGGGTTGAGGAGCACAGCAAGCCCTGCAGCATCAGAGCACCCCTGGGGTCTTCACCAGCTCAGGTAACAGAACCCCATGGGGCTGCATTTGTCCCCTCCTGGGTGGACAACAGATACTGAAGAGCTTCTTGTTTGTCCTCCCTGCTTACTGCTGAGCCTGAGGATGGAGGAAAGCCTGTAAACTCAGTGCTCTGCTGTGCAAAAAAAGTGAAGAGTGAGAACACTTCCCAGTAAAACCAATTATCCAGATTTCCCAAATCCCTCTAGGAGCTGCCAGCAAGATGACAACACAAGTTTCCCCCCAAAAAAAAGCCAGGCAAGGAGCATTTCTCTTTGGACTTTGGGCCTGGTTGGGTGCTTATTCCAGGGACACGAGTCCCCACTGATGCTAATGGGAAGTGGCAAAGCAGCGAATACGCTTTCCATAGACCCTCACAATGCTCTCGTTACGTTAGCAGGGCATGCACAGACTCCCCACAGCCTCGGGAGACTCCAGCAGAACCCTTCAGAGAGTTTACTAATTGCTTCTTCATTACCAAAGCGATTGCTTTCACTCCCTACATTCCTGTGCAACAAGGCGTACAGAAACAAACCCCAAACCAAAGTCCCCCCCAAACCAAATACGCAAAACCAAACAAACAAGGAAACAACCCCCTGCCATGAGAGCGTGCGGCGTGCAAGTGTGGATCGAGGGAACTCAGCAGAGTGGGAAGAGACAGCGGCTGCGTCGGTGCAACATTGGACTCCGAATGAGAAGGGGGGAAAAAAGAGTATAGGGTTAAGGAAGGTTAATTATCTCTTAATGGGATTTTAATAGGATACAACTTAGTGCAAACTACATACTGCTAGGTAACTCCCAGGTGACCGTGCTTTGCTCCTCTGCAAACAATTCGGACAAGATGAGAGACATTATTGAAGCAGCCCCACAGTACAGCCATTGTCAGACATCGCGGCAGATGTGCAGCAGACACCATGATGACAAGGAGGGGAGGTGACGGGGGAGGACGACAGCAAAGGGGGAGGCAGGAGGCCTCATTGAAAGCATAGAAAAGGGGTTTGGGGGGAAAAAAAAGGAACATAAAAAGGCAGAGGAATGACAGGCAAACAGAACGGGGGACATCCAGGAGGAGAAGGCGTTGCAAACAGGGGTTACACAGAATTCAAAGTTGGGGTGGGGAGCAGAAGCAGCACGTGAAGAGGAGGATGGAGGGCATGGAGGGGGAAGACACACACAGAGAGTACATCGGTTATTCAGCTGGACAACAACCACCAAAACATTGTGTTATTAAAATGAGGTTAGATCAGATCAGATCATGCAGGCCTGGTTCATAACGGGATTAAACTGCTTTCTGCCAGGGGAACACGTAATGTGCTCCTGTGAAAGACTCCCTCCTGCAGACACTTGCCTGCAACAGGCTTCACAGAACCATTACAGAAAGGTCGGGGTTGGAAGGGACCTCTGGAGGTGATCTGGTTCCCCAAGGAGAGTCTCATGCTGCTGGCGAAACTGCTTCCAGCTGCATAGCCTTGGGAGGAACGATGCTGCCTGTGGTCTGGAATAAAGGGCAGCTGTGTTCTGGGAAGGGGGGTGGAAGGCAGTATGGGTTTCTTTTATTAAGCATGTTGAGTAGTGATCCTGATAACGCAAAGACCTCAGTTTCTGAAGTCAGCTGGGAAGTGCTCTGGTCAGTGAAGGGCAGCGTGTGCCAACCTGAGCATCTCAGCGAAAGAGATCCTATCTGTGGAGCTATTGCTGTGCATGTCACACACCACCCTTTAGCTTTAGGGTGCAGCTTATCTTTCATGTTCTCTCCCCCTGGGGAGAGTTGGAAACAGCCCTCAGCCAGGGGCTGCTCATTCTGGCTATGAATCAGGCCTTGGGCAGGACAGACATGACTGTGTGAGTGATGTTCTGACACACATGAGGCAGGATGGTGGGTGGAAAGCATCCAGGACAGCAAGCTAGCAACAAACACATGAAATAACCCAAAATGATCTGTTAAGCCCATCCTGTGCCCTAAGCAGCCCCCAAAAGTTGTTGTAAAGTCAACTCTAGCGATGAGGTTTAACAACAAGGGAAGTCCTCTACAACATTTCACTGGCCAAAGTCACCACACAATATGCCACAGATTGTGGGAAGAGGAAAGAATACTGTGGGGAGGATGTTTAGTGCCTTGCTGCAGCCTTTCAGGCACAGTCCTCCCGGGATTTCCTCTGCCCTACTGCATTCATCAAAGAGAATCACCACACATCTCCTGTTTCTTTTAGGTCAGGGCATGGGAGCCTGCCTGGACCCTCTGCCTGGCTAGCTAGAACACAGCTGGCAATGGAACACGAGGGCCTTCCAGGAGCACAGGCTGGCAAACAGCATCGTCCCTGGTTCATGGGAACAGACACTCCTGGGGAGGTGGTCATCAGCTACCCAGACACAGGGACTTCCCTGGGTTGCCTTTTCCTGCAGCCAGGGATGAGTGAAACTGGGGACAGTGCTGTGCCTACACGTGAACGTTTGCCACCCAAGCGCAAAGGCTGGCTACCTGTCTCCGGGTCCAGCAAACATCTTTTTCAACAAACTGGTGCAGGCAGCACAGCAAGCAGTGAGAACACACAGAATTCTTGACCCACTCTCAGTCTCCCACCACCAGTGATGTCTTCCTTGCTCACCTGAGTCTCAGCGGCCAGGCGCGGCATGGAAGCTGCTCGCCCCTGGCTCTCCAGGCCTGGTTGGTGTTCTCCGTTGGCAAGTGTGGGGCTGATTTCCTTCATTTCTACCACCTGATCAACACAAGAAATGGTTTTGGTAGCAAGAACATGAACGTCAGCTTCTCCCAGGCACCTAGCGAAACGATGAGAGGGCAGGGCCTGAAGCTGCCAGGGGAGGATTAGGTTGGATATTAGGAAGCCCTTCCTCATGGAAAGGGGGATCAGACACTGGACTGGACTGCCCTGGGCAGTGGTGGAGTCCTCATCTCTGGAGGTGTTTAAGGGCAGACTGGCTGTGGCCCTCAGTGCCCTAGTCTGGCCTTTGTGGTGATGGGCTGGGCTGGATGAGCTCAGAGGGCTTTTCTAGCCTCAACCATTCTGTCATTGTGTGAAGCCATATCTCAGCAGGCTTCTGCTCAATTTAATTCAAGGTGCTGGCATGGGCCAGGGTGAATTTAGAGCTGTGCAGCGCACAGGTTACTCTATCTGCAGTGCTGTTTTCACCTAGGTCAACAGCTAGCCAAGCTCTTCCACCAGTCACCACAATGTGACCTGTCAAACACCCCATCTGAGTTTGTACACTGACAGCAAACAGCAGGACAATTAGGAATAGAGAACCTTAAGTAACCTACCACAGCAGACACATGATCCCACGTACAGCCACCAGCTGTAGAAACCACCAGATTTAATTTTTCTCCCCAGTGTTCAAGCCAAGCCACGATGGTGGGATCCAGACCAGTGGTTGTCTCAAGGGACACAACTACTGGCTGCTGCGTTTCACCCTGTCCACACCCTGTTTGCTCACCCGTTCAACTGGGATTTCTTCCGAGTGGCCTCGTTCAAAAGCTGGTGTCCTGGTTTCATAAAACGCATCCTGGGTGCGTTGGGTCCCCCAAGAACTGGACTCCCTGATCCCACCCTCTGGGGGTGGCCTATCAGAAAGAAACGAGGAAAAAAGATCAACTCTTCTGCAAAGACAGACAGACAGAACTTATTGTGGTGAAGGGAAACCACTCAGATACCCTCTTGTGAAACCAGTGGCAGGATGGGCACAGCTGCTGGTGAAGCTCAGTCCTCTCAGTTTTCCCAGGGCCACTCCCTACACAGCCTGAATATTCCAAAAGCAACACAGAAATCAGACCAATTTCTGGTGAAGGAAGAAGAATTTTGGAGCTCAGGCAAATTATGGAGGCAAGACCAGTCTGACATTGGTCAAACCTATCTGTGGCCATAATAAAGTACATTTCCAGCACTGGTGGCCCTGGATTTTGTTGTTGAGTCTGATGGTGGTTTTCTCGTTGGAGTTATCTGTGACATTTAAAGTTCAGATGTCTATAAATAAAAATCCATAGTGCTTGTGACCCAGAGGAAAGTCACCTGCAGAAGAGCAGGGAATTAAGAATTGATTAGGGATCACGGTTTCTGTAACTCGGTGGAAAGCTCTCTGTGGAGGGATTATTTTGCCCTAAGACACAGAACCGGATGGAAAGTCTCAAGAAGCTCTTGGTGTCACCAAGTGCTATTAGCTCAACTTATGACTTTGTTCTCAAGGACCTCCTGACCCCCGAGAACTCAGTGGTGGTTGGTGGGTTGGAGTTTGTTCTGTTGTTTTGTAGTGATTCCAAATTCCTGTAAGCAAACCCACGATTAGATGCAAGGGAAAGCTCCCCAGTTAAGATCCAGAGGAGACCATTAAGAAACTCTGGAGAACCCAGTGTACCACTGTGTGGATAACTGTCCTTGGGGCAGCAGAGTCACATGGAGGCATTTTGGTACCCATTGGTGGGAAGCTGTCCCAGCCATGGCATGAAGGGGCTGCTGGTCTTGGTGTCACCAGCTCTGTTGCCCAACCACCAGAGCAATGAACCCAGCAGCAGCTGGGGTTGATGCACAGCCCCAGTGTGCCCCGTCCCTGCACTCCAGCGTTGGTGGGAAGGTCCTGGGGTACTCACAGTGCACCACCGTTGTTAAGTGAGGCCGAGCTTTTCTGGCGGAGGAAGGCCTTAGCGTTGTTGAATGCTGAAGGCTGGGTTTGCTCCAAGGTGGCCTTCAGGGGGTGGAAGAGTGACACGGGTCCAGGCTGCAAAGCACAAGGAAAGGGTCAGAGACAGAGCTGCTTGTGGAGAGGACAGACTGCGGTGCTTCTCCTAGTAAATACAGAGTCTGCTTTGTCACCCAGAGAGATCAGCCCAGCAGAACACATGTCCCAGTCCTCCCAGCACTGTAAGAGGCTCTGAAGGACATTTGCTGCCCTCAGCTGTGTCACAACCATCCTCCCCACTAACGAAGCAATCCCCTGGTCACTAGAGTGTGGCAGGGGTTCACACGCTGATGGGACCCAAACGGGTTCACTGTGATGCTGGGTCTGGTGTCACTGGGTTTGTGAGACAGATGGACAGGCCATGCTGGAGATGTATCAGCAATAGTTATCGGTCCTGTTGGAAACCACTGGGCTTTTTCAGCCTCAAGCCAATATCTTGAAACATTTCCAAGACGTTGCAAAAATCCCCAAATCTATTAGAGCCAAAATTGTTTTGAATGATTCCCACTTTCAAAAAATAACTTCAGCACTTTATAGACAAATTTATCATCAGCTTTCAGTAACTCTTTGCTGGCCCAAAGAATTCTTTGGGTGTTCCCCAGTCCCTAGGCCACTTCGGGAAACAGCAGTTTGGATGCCAAATGTTGCTTGAAAAGATCTTTCCAGAGCCATTGGAAAAGGCAACTGCAATGATATTTCTAACATTTTTATTCCCTGTGAAAGGTTCAGGAGAGGTTTCTGAGACAGCATTTTCAAACCCTGCTTGGAGAAGCATCCAGACTTTCTGCTGGTGACTTTTGTGGTTGCTGCCCAAAGCTGGAGAAGAGGCTGTTCTGGAGGACTGAGAGGGATAAATACCTGGCAGAGGCCCCCGGGCGGGGGGACTTGTTCCCTGCTGTTCTTGTTCTGTTTGTAGAAGTCAAAGATCATCAGTGCTGCGTAGACCTTCCCCACTGTCATCTCATCGGCTGTGAAACACAGCAGAGGCATTTGGGTGAGGAACGGGAAAAGACCAGGAGAAGAGTGAGTCGAAGAGCACAAAAAATAACAACAAATGAGCAGGAAAAACAGGAAGAAAGAAGAGGCAACATGAGAACGATGAGGCAAAACAGACACAGAAATGGGGGGGGGAATAAGAAAAGAGCAGGAAAAGGTGACAACAGACTTTATCAGATCTTTGTAATGAAGTAACGAGGCAGGAAAACTCAGTGGCACCGAAGGCATGGCCAACAGGGGAGCTCCTAAATCAGAACCAGCTCCACAGCCAGCTTTTATCAATGAAGAAGCCTGGTTCACCTTTCTTTGAATTATGGTCAGCCAGGGCATAGCAGGCTAGTACACTTTCTAAACTGCTTCCTTTCTCCAGCTGTCTATCTTCACCCCGACGGCTCCGCTGCCAGCCCCTGCACTTAGTGTAGAGGAGAGTTAAAGAGCAGATCCACAGGCATTGAGAGACAGGGGGAGGACAAGACTCAAGCAGTCACTTCCCACTGATTTGCACCTCCTCAGCTCCCTCATTTTTCTTAATTAGCAAAGCCTTTATTGCTCTGCACCGCTCCTCATTAATCAGGAACACATGGCCCTTGTCTGGGCCAGTCAAGATAGTGGCAAACTTTCTGTTTCCTCAGCATCAAGCGACACAAAGGCCTTTAGCCCCAAAATACCTCAATTCTGAGTCTGGAAGTTCTCAGCAAACTTTTTTCCATCTCTTCATTTTCTGGAGCTCAAATGGTAGAGTTTTCTCTCCCATCCTGACCCAAGAAAACTTGGGAAGAGGCCAGACAGGGCACCAGGTCCTTCTGAGCCCTGGCTGGCTTCTAAGCACAGGAAACCTACAGCAGCACAACGAAATGCATGCAGAGACGCGAGCTCAGCCTCCCTGCTCCTTACGTGACTGTGGCACAGAGGTGCAGGCATGAATCTTGCCAAGACGATACCCAGAAGCTGAGCTGGGTTCTTTGCTGCATCCTCTAGATGACCCTGCACCTTGGTGGGGGTAAAACTTGCTCTGTACTTATTAGGTGGCTGGGAGGAGGTTGGATGCTTGCTGAGGAACCACTTACGTTTGTGAGGAGGCACCAGCAAATCCAGAGTCTTCTGAGACAGATTGGGCCAGACCAGTGAGATCTCCTTTCTCAGCTCAGCATCACACTGGTGCTGTTTAACACCCCCTGCAGAAATGGAGGTGAGAGAAAGAGGTGTATGAAGAAGAGCAAAAATCCTTGTCCTGTGAGCACACAGCAAGCCCAGGAACAGCCATTCCTTCCCCTCCCCTTCTGTTTCTGGAGAGCACCAAGACAGCAGCTGCTGCAACAGGAATCAGTGACCTCTGACAGAACTCCCTGAAAGGAGTTGGAGTGAGGAGGGGGACCAGCTCTTCTTCCCTAGTAGCAAGTGATTGGACTAAAGGAAATGGCTGCAAATTGTGCCAGGGAGGTTTAGGCTGGATGTCAGGAACAATTTTATTGATGAAAGGGTCGCTGTGCAATGGAACAGGTTGTTCAGGGCTTTGTGGAATCCCCATCCCTGGAGGGGTTGGAAAGACAGGGCGATGTGGTGCTGAAGGATATGGGTTAGTGGTGACCTGGCAGTTCTGGATTAGTGTGTGGAATTGATGATCTGGAAGATCTCTTCCAACCCAAGAGATTGTGTGATTCTGTGAAAGTGTGTGAACTCAGCAGGACCCTCATTGCTTCAATCTCCATGGTTTCTTGGGGACTTGAACGGAAGCTCAGACTCATTCTACCTAACTGCTGACTTGGGTCTCTGGAGTGGTCCCATGATGATGTATTTGTGCACAGCCTGAAGCACTTGAGAAAAGGCTGGGGAGCCCTGTGGTGTGCCTTGAGGGCTCTGGGGCACTTTGGGAGTGGCCAAGAGCTAGAGGTGAGCAACAGCATCTTTATTTGCGACACTTAGATTCTGTCTCCTACCTCCTCTGCCTGGAGCTCTGAAGAACCTTCTAATCACTGAGCTGCTCAGCTCCATCTGGACCTTGGGCATGGGGGAGGAGGCTGAGTGCTGCCAGCAGAAAGCAGGAGCAGAACCTCCCACAGGGGGACATCAGAGCCCTGGGCTGTGAGCAGTGCCACCACTGATCATAAATCCACTCCAAAACCAAAGTCTTTGGCAATAAGACATGAAGCTGCTGGTCTCTAGCAGCAGCATCAAAGAGCAGCTACATGATGAGGTCCAAGCGAAGGAGCTGAACCCAGCGGCATTATTCACCCGGACAAATTGAGGTCTCAGTACACCAGTGGCAAGTGATTAAAGTGTGTGTAAGCCACCGGGGCAGCTCCCAGCTGAATGCACTACACAGTAGGCAATTAAGTAGTTCATCTAAATGACAGAGATTATTTTTCTAAGAGAAAAGTAATGGGAGGAGGCTCTGGGTACTCTGCTACACTGTGGTTTGAACTCCCACATGGAAACTCATTAGGGAGGGTTTATTAAGGGCCTCTTAGTCCCACTAAAGACTCAATTAAATGCAGCACACAAAACCTATTCAAAAGGAAGGATGTAACAACAAACCAGGACAAAACCTCACAACCCACAGCAGATAGGAACCCTAGAAAGGATCCAGCACTATCAGCTGAGCTCCCTTCTCTGGTTCCCTTCCAGTGACCCAGGGAAAGGCAGTGGGAGGAGCTTTTTTCAACTGTTTGAGTTCCCACAGGTGACTTGAAACCCAAAATAACACAAACCCTCTGTATCTTTATCTAGAGGTGATTACTAGAACAAGGCATTGGCTCCTCAAACCCCAGGCAGTCTGAAACCTTAGAAACAAATGTCTGCTCCTTGCTGTCACTCCCCAGGGAAGCCCCAGTGACCACAAAACGTTGTTTTCCTCTTGCAGTGCCAACCCAAAGAATTAAAGACAACGTTTAAGCAGCACGTGAGGGAGGTAATTAACATAGAGAGGTTAAATGGCTGCTTAGGACAGGCACAACACCCTAACCCTAACCTTTGCTCGTCAGAGTGTTGTTACCTCTGGTTAGCTTTTAAATGAGGTATAAAAGTGCTTTGGCTGGTCAAGCCTTGATTTCTGACCCCAGCCAGTGTGATTAAACAGTGGAACAGCCCAGAGAAAAGGCCAGTGTTCTTTATTACACTGCAACAGTTAATTGGGAAGTCAAGCAAATGCCTGATTAACACTTAAATAATTAAATGTTATCTCTAGGTGGAGTGTGGTTCACTGTGCTTGGAGACCACATGTGGAGATTCCCATTTCCATGAAACAGCAAT
The DNA here is from genome assembly GCA_028565055.1 of Phoeniculus purpureus. Lineage (NCBI taxonomy): Eukaryota > Metazoa > Chordata > Aves > Bucerotiformes > Phoeniculidae > Phoeniculus > Phoeniculus purpureus. Next base: position 2,231,215 of record JAOXOE010000784.1, on the reverse strand, counting down.
GAGCACACACATGGGGCTTCTCATCCAAGAGCTCTGCATTTTATCAACGGCCAGCTCAAGAGCAGAGCAAGGCTCAGGACCCCTCTGTTGGCTGTGCCCGAGGTCCCTTGTCCATGGACACTGGCAGGGAGGGAGTATGAAAAATCATGGAATCCCAGATTGGCTCAGATTGAAAGGGACCTCAGAGCTCATCTATCTCAGCCTCCTGCCATGGGCAGCGACACCTCTCCACCAGACTTGGTTGCTCAAGGCCTCATCCAACCTGGCCTTGAACACCTCCAGGGAGAGGGCAGCCACAGCCTCTCCAGATGATTAATTCCAGAGTCTCTCCACCCTTGCACTGAAGAACATCTTCCTAAGATCTAGTCTGAACCTCCTCTTCTTCCACTTCAAACCATTTCCCCTCGTCCTATCACTGGACCTCCTCGGGAAAAGTCCCTCTGCAACCTTCCTGTAGGTTCTCTTTGGGTACTGGAAGGCAGCTCTAAGGTCCCCTGGAGCCTTCTCCTTCCACCTGGGAAAGGCTTTGGGAGGGTGCCAAGCCAAGAAATGAGCTGGGGTTTGAGCCCACAGATGCAGTCAGACATCTCCTTCCTCTTACCTGAGGCAAGTTTGATTTCCAGGGCAGTGCGGATCAAGGCCATCAGGGTGGAGGTGAAGTGGACGGTTAAATCTTCAGGTGAGATGGGCATGTTCATCCGCACCAGGCGCTGGGGAAAGAAACGAGGTGGCTGTGAGTGTGGATCAGGATTCCTCCCC
>JAOXOE010000784.1:2171277-2230356 GCA_028565055.1 Phoeniculus purpureus | reverse complement strand
CCCCACCCCCTTCCTTCCCCTTCTGTGAGCCCTAAGAAACAGCCAATTACAGATCCGTGTTCACCTTTTGTGTGCTGAGCATCTTCTCCGTAGAGACATCAGCTCCTTCTCAGGAGCAGCTCTGAGCTGTAACGGGGGCTGTAGTGGTTAAATGGTTGACTTGCCAGCATTTCCATTTCTACCACAACCCTACAAAGACAGTTCTTCTAAAAAAAGTCAGCTTGAATGCTCTCATCCCAATTTCTGAGCCTGGAATCCTACACCTGACAGTCTCCAACTACATCTGTAGTCTCCAGACGTGTGGCTGGTAACCATGGCCCCTGCCCAAACAGTGTGATCAGGAGACACAAACCAGGGAGCCAGCTCTGCCATCCTTCCCTGCACCAGCTACCTGCATCTCTGAAGCAACGAACAAATGGAACTTGGCACTGTTGAGTGAAGCAAGATGATGGAGGATTTGCACCCATCCAAAGACTGTGTCTCTCTCCTGGTTGTGTAGTGAGCAGGATGTGAGGAAGGTGCCTCTGGTGTCAATGACAACAGGAGCCTGCAGTCTCTCTCGAGCCCTGTGGTGTGGCTCAAGTGCTCTGGGGCACTTTGGGCTGGCCAGGAGCTAAAGATGAGCAACAACATCTTTATTTGAGACCCCAGAGTTCTGTCTCTTATCTCCTCTATCTGGAGCTCTGAAGGACCTTCTAGTCAATGAGCTACTCAGCTGCATCAGGACCTTGGGGAAGGGGCTGGGTTAACAGAAGGAGGACTAGTCTCCCCCAGTGGTGTTCCTTCAGTCCTAACATGGAATAGTGCATCAGGATTCAAGATCTTCAGACCTGGACACAACTCCTTCCACATCACCTGTCAGGACCATCTCTGATTCATCAAAGTCCTCAGTCTCATAAGCAATGCAGTACCTGAGGTTGCTTTGGGAAGCTGTGGCTCCTTTAACGCTGCTGGCAGCAGAGAGGGTAAATGCAGTGGGGGAGGAAGCAACCCTGTGCAATCCTGTCTGATAACCTTAGGATGCATTTAAAGGATGAATTTCCTCTTCGCCAACCTAATGATTTCTCAGCTCCTTAGCTTTCACAGGCTGTTTTGAAGCTTCCTTGGCCATATCAGACAAGCCCCTGTGTTTCCGCTCTCCAAGGGTACATGCAACCTGAGGAAGCTGCTGTTTGCCTTTGCAGAGCCTCACACAGCCTGTAGTAGCAAGCATTCGTTTGGCTGGGGCCCCTTGCTCTCAGGAAGGAATTTCACCCACAGCTGAAAGCTTCTTAGGCTGTTACTTTGATCTCTATCGCTGTACAGAGACCTTCTCTTTGTTTAACATCAGCCCAACATGCTGCTAAAGAAATGGAAGGGCCATGGCCGCGGGCTGCAGGCTCACCGAGGCAATGCGCTGCCACGGCAGAGGGCTCAGATGGGGCCAGATCCCATTTGGGGCAGCGGGTACCCCTCTAAGTGATGCAGGCGTGTGACCCTTTGGCTGTGATTGCAGTGGTATCTGCACTCGAGGACACCTTGTGCAAGCCTTTTCAGTTTCCTTGCGGGACTGGAGAATGCTGTAAGGCAGAAGCACCTCTGCTCAGGAGTATTTTTTGCTAGCGAAGGAAATCATGGTGCAACTGAGAGCAGAGACCTGCCTGGAGTCTGAGGTGAGAGGCATAGCGGGGCAGAGTGCTCACTGTGAGCTCTGATGACAATGTTCTACCCAAAACTGAGCCAAGACTAAAAAAATAAGGCTTGGACCCACTTTCCATCACTGGCCTACCTCCCTGCTTACGGAAATCTCTGATCCACAAGGTATGAATGGAGTTGCCTGAGGCACTCCAGTGCCTGAGAGAGGAGACTCCAGCCCCAGTGCCTTCTGCCAGCCCAGGGAGAAAACAGCCTCCCAAGGGGGGAGATGTGCTGGTGCTGATGGAGGGCACGGGGCGCTGGTCCAGCTCAAAGCATCTGCTTCTGAAGCGAGCTGAGACCTCCTTATTTATCTTATTACATTTCTTCAGATCTCGTTGCATGCTGCAGGGACAAGAGACTTGTAGAACAACCCACCCTGTCTCCTGAAGACTGAGTGGAACCATTGTAATCTCAAAGAGCTTTCTTAAAGCATGCCCAGAGGTTATCTCCCACGTCTGGCAAGCCTCAGAGACAGGGAAATCAAAGCCAAGACTTCCCTCCCTTTTAGTTTTCAATGACGGTATCAAATGCTGGCAAAGCCATGACAGTTTTTTTCCTGCTCACTTGTGTCCAATGAAAAAGGATTTTAACTCAGGCTCCTGCCCTCAGCACACAAAAAGCTACAACAAAATCACTATATCCACGTGAGCTACCCATTGCCACATACAGAGCCCCCCTGAACCTCTGTTCAGTGGGAGGGAGCATTACAGGATGGAGAGAGAAAGAAGATGCATGGAGGTGCACAGCAAGCAGATGAGGAACAATTCCTCCCAGGAGAGCTCTATCCTCACAGATACCAGTGCTGCCAACAGCCACGTGGAAGAGGCTCTTCCCACACCCCTTTCTTCCTCCTCACCTCTACCCTCAGCATTGACTCATCTGCAGCAATTGTTCCATCCCAATAAGCAAACAAGTCGAAGAGGTCAACCTGGACACCTTTAGGTCACTACAATGTCTGATCTGATAAATCATCAGCCAAATATTGAGATGGACCCCAAACTGCTCTTTGAAAAATGAATGGGCAACTTTGGATTTTCCTCCCTAACCAGGAGAGAAGACAAACTCTCAGTCGTTTCCATCCTGAACGGGCAACTACACGGTTAAAAAAACACTTGAACTGGGTTTGTTTTTTTTCTGCCTGTTTAAAATCAAAACAGTTAAACGGTTCTAAACACAGTTTAAAGTCAATTAACAGCTTCCCATATTTTTGCTGTTTCTCCTGGCTGCTGTCACATTTCAAGGCCATGTCCCGCCAGTGCCTTGAGCTTTGGAATACAAGGCGAAAATCTGATTTGGAGCATTTTCCATCTTTCTAAACCCCAGGAAGAGCACACACAAGCCTGCTGATGCAGCTGGCAGGGGACTGGATGCTTCCCAATGCTGGTGAAAGTTTGCATCCCTTGGGGAGCCCTGGTAATCATCAGCCTCAAGGGAGGGAGGGGTGTTCGGTTGAATTCATACCTGGGCAGCAGGGAAGAAACAATAAAAAGGTAAAATTACCCCCCAGGTGCTCAGACCTGGCAGGAAAGGGCTTCCCTGCTCCCTGTGCTGCTCCTCTTCCTCCCTTCACCTCCAATTTCCTCCAAGAGTGTTTGAGGAAGAGCAGCCGGCAGCAGATGGAGTCCCCGCTCTTATTTCCTAGCTGCGCTTGGGCAACCCTCCTCCAGCCCTGGGTTTTAATGAGGTGGTTTCAGAGACATCCCCCTCCTGAGCCAGGGAGGATGAGGGATGCTTGTTAAGCTTCTGCAGGCAAAGGCCTCAGAGGCTGCAATATCATCTCTGGAGTCTCTTAATTAACTCTGTGCAGATAACGAGGTAGTAACCGATTATAGCTGAGGTTAGGGAGGCATTGCCTTGTGCTCCAGTCACTTGTGTGGTCAGGAGGGTGCAGACACCCCGCAGCTACTAGCAGTGATTTAATTGCAAATAAACAATGACAACGCTAATGAGAATCCAAGGCTTTGTGTCAAGCAGAATTGACAGAATTTATGCCTTTTCAGCGTTGGGTTTGTGCAGATCTGCTGCTTGGAAACTTCTTGGACAACATCCAGATAGACAGGGCACAGGAGAAAATTCATCCTGGTGTCAAAAGCCAGGATGAAAGGTCCTGGCTCCCAGGCTGACCCAGAAAGTGAGCCCTGAGTGGAAGTATCTGCATCATACCGACACATCTGTCCAAACGATAGCAAGAAGAGGCAAACACTGAGCTGTGAGTGCTGGGAAAACTAGCTGGCACCCCTCTAGATTTGGATTATCAAGAGAAAGCCATCAGCAGTTCCTATACAACCTCTGGGACTAGAACTGCCCTGGGAATGATCCTCAAATGTGGATAAATCTAGGACAAGGGAGGGCTGTTGGTGGGAAAAGAGGCTGAGGTTGGTGAATAAACTATTTGCTATGAATAATTCACCCCAATCTAGCTGTAATTATTCTACTCTCATTTAACTCTTCTTTTGGCTTCAGAGAGGCTGACCATGGCCTTCCTCCTTCCCATAGCCAGCAGAGGGGCCACGTCTGTGCCCCAAAACATGAGCTCTGTCTCTGGAAGATGACTGGACCCAATGCATGGAGTGATCACCCTCCCTTCAGTACGTACAATCTTGTTCCTTGCCCGCCAAACATGATGCAGGATGTGCATAAGAGGCAGAAAGGCCAGGCAGACAGTGAATGGACCACTCCAACCTTTGTTTAGACTTCAGGAACCTAATCCAGATCTATAATTCCACAAGGCAGAGGGAGGCAGTGAGGTGCAGCCTTGACCATGTCAGAAGCTGCTAAAAGGAGAGCCAGAGCCCTTCTGGTCCCTGTGATAAATCACTCTTGAAATAGTGTGTGCAAAGCCCTGACTGACAGCACATGTAGAACCAGAAAAGAAAGTCAAGAGCTCCTTTGGTTGCCACCATGGCACTGCAGACTCCGTGGAACTAGACCCGGACAGACATGCAGACTGCTGGCCATGCTGCCTTCTTCATCCCACAGAGACAGGATGACTCTGAAGACTCACCATCAACAAGCCCAATCTAAGAAGCCTCAATGGGTGACTGTGAACGGAGTGAAAAGACACCACTACCCTCACCAGAAAATGCCCCAGCCATCAGATCTCAGGACACCAGAGCCAAATCAATGTGGTTTTCTTCCCTCTTTCCATCTGACTAGGTAGGAAGATATAAAATTCATCCCCTCCACCCTTTTCTCACCCCCCAGTGCAGGATAGAGCTCTCCTGGTGCCCAACAGCACAGCTGGAGGACCCTCAACATGCACCTCTGAGCAAGCAGCAAGCGACGCGCATACGGATCTGCAAGGCTGGTCATGATGACCAAGGAGACCAGTTGAGAAAGGGGAACCAGAAAACAGCAGAAAGGAAGGACAGCAGCCCAGGAGGCTGCAGAGAGAGGAAAAGTCAAATGAAATGGCAGCGTGTGCAGATACTCAGAAGGCAACACAGACAAAGAGGGGGGAAAACACAGAGAACCTTAGCAGAGAGGACTGGGAAAATATATACGGAAAGAAAAAGGGTGGATGTGTGGGGCAAAAGAGCTTTTGCCAGACAGAACAGTGAGGCTTTTAAAAAATAATTTGGTTCAGAAGGAGAGAGCAAAAATCAGTGCAAAACCTGGGCTGCTGTCGGCACCGACTGAGGGGGTTGTGGTCCCTGGCTCTACGGAGGCTGGGTGGGCTGCACCATCCTCTCAAGTGTCCCATCAGCTGTGGGAGGGCATCAGGAGTGACACTGGTGGGTGTAGGGCAGGGGGATGCCGTGACCCACCTCACTGAGGGGAAGGTGATCAGCACCAGGCTGTCTCCATGGATGTGCCCTTCTGAGGAGGAGGAGGAAGAAGCAAAAACCGGCACTGCTTCCCCATGAGGGTTCAGTTTTCAGCAGCTGTAGCTGGGAGTGGGGGTCAGCTCAAGCTGCAGCCTTCCACCATGGGATAAGATCTCTTCTGGTGGGCAGCCCCTATCTCTGCAGCCTAGGGCTCTTCAATAACATGCAAAATGAACCAGATCACTTCCAAGCTCAGAGGAATCTGATGGTCAGTCCCGATTTGAGCTGTCTGTGGTGAACTGAATTCACTTGTGGCTCAGTCACTTGTGTGCACAGGCTCCTTTCAGAGGTTTCTGGGTAGATGGGTAAAACTCAAAGCCACCCTTACAAAAATGAGGAGGCTGGATTTTTAAAAGCAGGCATTCATTTGTTCTGTGGATTTGGTCAGTAACAACAAACTAATTGTGATGCCAGCTAACTCACAGGGAGAAGATACACTGGGTCAGGCACATCCACAGTGCCTCTGTCCAGGGTGAATATGCTGCAGTAGCTGGGCAGCCACATCTCTGAACCCAGAGATGCCCCAGTACAGCATCAGCCAGGTAGCTTGTTTAAAGCACCTATCTGAACACAGGATCATTTACCCCCTTTTGTAACTGTACAAGATTTAAGGAGGGGTAAAAAAACTCAGGAGAGCCCTATGCTTCTGATATCCACATGTGACCACAAAGCCCATTGGCTGTCCAGCTGCAAACATCTGGTACCAGCCTCTCAGCAGCTGCAGTTTAACTTAGTGAAAACTCAAGTGCTTAAAACCATTGAAGGCTTTAAAGTCCTCGGGTTTCTGTCTATACTGACTCCCTCTCAGTAGATGTTTGTCTGTCTCCCCACCTATCTGAAGAGCTGGGAGGTGGCATTTTGAGGTAGGTGGGTCTCTCAAGCTTAGTTAGGCTATGGTGGGTATGGATTACTCCTAGTGAAGAGGCTCTTTAAAAGCAGCTGCCACCATGGCCATAAATCAATCAAAAGGAACACAGAAAAGGTCTCTGTCTGGCTAGTTATGACATTATATTTCATTTTCTTTTTATTTTAAATCCTAACCCACCAAGGAAAGATCAGGTAGGGAGCTGTATCTGAAGCTTTTCTTGCTTCTAAATGCCCCACATAAAGCAAGACCCAGGTTTGGCCTTAGTTAGGGTCTTCAGGCAAAATCCCACGCTCATGGAGTCTCAGTGGAAACACACGTGCAGTATCAGAGGGGCTGCTGTGATCTTGATGCAGCAAGCACGGTGCAGTAATGAGGCTGCTGGTGAAATGCAGCAAAAGCCCCTCTGGACTTTGACAGACACTCAGTTACACCCAAGCTGAAGGGTTATGACACGCTCTCCAAAGCCCTAAAAGCTTCCAAGGAATCACCCCTGCAAATGCCAGTTTCCAAGTGCCACAGGAGCTGCTGGGAGAGCAGAGGGGCTTTAACTGGCCATGTCTGGGTCTGCTGCATCATTTCAGCTCTGCATTCATTCAGGTTTCTGCTGGCTTCACCCCAGCAGTGTCCGAGAGGCAGCAGCCAGCAGCCTTTTGGATTTAATGTGTTTTTGTAGTTCAATTTAAAAAGTTTTTCAGAATAAACAATAAGTTTGAGTTATTTCTTCATCCTAAGTGTTTTCTGTTAAAAAAATTCCTTACATGGGGGTATTTAAGGAGCCCTTCTGGTGTTGCCTCTGTTTAATGGCGTAGTAACTCCTACGGTACTGCCTACTCTAATTACTGCAGTCTAATTAAAGGTGGGGGGGAATTGAGACACTACTGAAGGGCTATTGAGGATGGATATTTAGAGAGCTGTGGAAAGATAAATGGGGATCATGTTGGTGGGGTAATTTGCTCATTAGTACCCTCCCTCCCCAAATCAGCCTAAATGGAAGTGGAATGAGAGGAGAGAGAGAGAGAAAAACACTGATAGAGATAGCGCAGACATACTCAGAAAGACAAACTCATGGGCCAGAGTTTCAGAGACCAAAAACGGGCTATAAAAACAATTTAAAAAGAAGAAAAATAAAAAGCAGAAGATCCAAAATCCAATCTGCTTGGAAAGCAGAGAAAGCACCAGAGAAAACTCCAGGAGAACAACACTAATGGCACAGAGAACCGGCCCCCGCTTCAGCCACGGCACAAAAAGCTGGTGGTTTGGCAGGAGCTTCTTGGAGGGGGGTGGGGGGGGGTTGGTCTACCTTATAGGCAACTCGAGCAGGGCATTTCTTTCCAAGGCCTAGAGGTGGGGACATGTGTCTCAGCATCTCATACATGTCTGTGTAACTGATGCGCCCGCTTGCAGTCACAGGGAGGGAGGCAAAAGCAAGAGGACACAGAAATCCAGCCAGATCGGAGGGGTGGGAAATGAAAACCAACAAGAGGAAGGGGATGGGAGAAAAAGGCAACAGAATGGAGCAAATGAAAAGGAGGAGAGAGAAGGGGGAGCAGACAAGAAAACAGAGATCCGGTTAATCAGATTTCTCAGGAAAACAAAACCAAAATAAGGAGAGGGTTAACAAGGGAGGTTTCTCCACTTCCGTTGCTGCGTTTCAGCACCCAACGTCTCCTCCTCACTGCAGGGATGTCCCATGGCCAGAGCTGCACCTCGGCCCCTGGGTCCCTGTGGGGAATAATTGATGTCTCTGCTCGGGGTGAAGGGGTGTGGGGAGGGCTCGGGTTTGGCTGGCCTTTGGTGGAGCTGGGGGGGGCTTCCCCTTCTCACTCCAACAAACCAGTCAATCCAAAGGCTGTAGTCACCATGCCAGGGAGAGCTGGTAGCAGAGTTATGAGACAGGAAGACAGAAGATCCAGCTTTCATTCCATGGATAAAGAGTTTGGGTTCCAGGTTAACCGGCGGGCTGAGAGAAGCAAAACCCTGACCCCAGAGCATTTGCTCAGGAGACAGACCAGGGCTGCTCTGACTCTCAGCCAAGGGGGCAGCTCTGCAAAGCCTCAGCCAGCCTGAATTTCCCCCCATCCTCAATTCAGATTTGGCAAAACCACAGCCCAGCACTTGATTTACAGGAAGGTGATGGAAAGAGGACCTGCTTCTCCCTTATACTCAACAGGGCCCCACTTTCATCAAGCCACGGTCAACTGGTTAAGTCCACCACCAAGGACAGCTGGACATCCTGCCTCCTGGAGGGAACTGGGACTTTTGGGAAAAAGCCTTGAGAGCAGCCTGTTACTGACAGCATCTACCTTCAGTTCACACTAGTGGTAAATTAAATCCTGCCCTGAAAAGCCAGGAGATGCAGAAACAGCAAGGAGTCCTCCTGCTTTGCCTTTTCCTGACTACTGGAACTGGAAGATGACCACAACAGTCTCATTTTGTTTTCCCGGCAAGGTGCCAGCTTATTATACTGTGCAAATCTGTGCTGCCTGTCACCTGAGGAGACTGAGGTGTATTGCAGCCTGTTATTAACTCATGTTAAACCCCTGGACAAGCTGAACAGCACCATCATCTCCACTCTATTAGGAGAGAAACCAAGACCTAAGCACCCACGTGAAGCCCCTTTCTCAAGCAGGACAGCTACAGACAGGCACCCGCCCTCCCCCCAGCCCACTGCCCTCAATTCCTGGGTAAAGCAGTGATGCAGAAGGGGGTGGAAGAGAGAACTGACTAAGGCAAAGCCATCTATTCCTGTCCTTGGTAACTAATGCTGCTAAAATACCACCCAGGCTTTATCACCCAGAGCTAATTTAAAGGTTGGTGAGAGATGCAAACTGTAATTACAGCCAATGGCTTTTCCAGGCTTCTTTCTCCTGCCTCAGCCCCCTGACTGGAAATAGGGGCTTTCATGTCTTCTCTGCAATGTCTGGGAACTGCAAACCCCTGGTCAGGTGTGGAAAACACCTGGGCTGGAGCGAAGAGAAAAGCAAGCTCCATGCTGGCTGCCTTCACTTCTGTTTCCTTCATCTACTGCTCTCCTTGCACGGACTGCAGGCAAATCCCTGCCCATTACTGGGGCCACACTGAAGTCCAGTGTCACCTTGAGCTGATTGTTGGCAAGGTCTGTCCTTAATTCCCCACCCCAGCTCCCAATCACAGTGTACTCATCCTGTGCTACGAGGAGGGAGGTTTCACTGGATGTCCATCACAGCTCATGATCTCAGACATAATTTTGCTCCCAAGGCAATCTGCAAAGAGCTCATCCCTTAATTTCTCCCAGCCTGGGTAACCATCCCACTCTGCTGCCCAGTCTATCAGCACCTGGCCAAATGTCTTTTCAGCTCAGGAAAGGGAAGAAGTTGGACACCACACATCCAACTGGAGCCACAGTGCTACGAAGATCAAACAAGCCGGCCTGGCTACTCCCAAGAAGTCTGGGGATGACATTTATCTCCAATGTGTCTATATAAGGAGTAAGTGCTCAGAGGCTGTGCTGCTTTTCCCCAACACTTCCCACCTAGACCCAGCAGGATGGAAGCTGGAGGGCTCACTGTCTCATAAAGCTGCCTGTCCCCAGCCAGCTGGGGTGTGGGAGTAGATGGGGAGGAGATGCACTGAGGAGAGAGGAGGCAGTCAGTCAATCATTCCTTTTCTCAGGCAAGGGGTTAGTTACATTACAGTCTCTTTTCTCTACTGTTTGCATTTGCACTTGGAAGTGGGGGTAAAAAAGAACAAAACCAGAGCTGAAAATGCTGGAGGGAGTCTCCGAAGGTCCAAACCTTGTATGCCACCCTATGAGGGCACTTCTTTCCTAAGCCCAGGGGTGGAGCAATTACACGTAACAAATTGTACATATCCTTATAATGAATCCGGCAACTGGAAAGGAAACACCACACATTACAACAGCAAAATCTGAGAGGAATTTGATTTTCCCTGAGCAAACAGAAGCTGGAAGGGCAAAACACGCTGAAAAGCAAAGGTTAGTCTGACAGCAACTGGATTTGCAATGAAGGGAAAGAGAGAGAGAGAGAGAGAACATCCCACTGCTCAACAAAATCCTTGGAATTCTGTCTGTGGAACCCCCAGTGCCACATCCAAGCCTTTCCAACCATCTGGTTACCTTTATCAGCGCTGTTGTGCATCCCTGTGGCTGAGCATCTGCCTACAGACAGCCCCTACCCACTTCCCTACCACCTCCTGCCTGCAGCACACCAATAGCCTATTTAATGGGTTGTTACCGGGATTCATAAGAGCTTGGGAACCTTCACCTTCTGCTGTCACCACCTACATAACCCCAGCAAGGCTGCACTGCTTCACAAGCAATAAGCACTTTGCTGGAAGTTCAGGGCCTGGAATAATAGCACTGGGAAAATCCAGCCCTCATTACCAGTAGGTGAAACCAGGCACCTTGAGGTGGCTTTATGGTCAGTCTCATTAACTCTCAACAATATCTCAGCTTAATTTAACAGCAGGATTAGCTTTCTTAATCTTTTGTTAGCAACCAAATAATGTACAGAAAGAGCTGTGCTCTGCTGAGCTTAGCCTGGAGGAGACTCAATGGGGGGCCTTCTCCCTCTCTACAAGTCCCTGAAGGGAGGTTGTAGTCAGATGGGGTTCAGGCTCTTCTCCCAGGCAACCAGCACCAGGACGAGAGGGCAGAGCCTGAAGCTGCCAGGGAACAGTTAGGTTGGATTTTAGGAAGCCTTTCCTTCATGGGAAGGGTGATCAGACCCTGGAACAGACTGCCCAGGGCAGTGGTGGAGTCCCCATCCATGGAGGTGTTGAAGGACAGCCTGGCTGTGGCCCTGAGTGCCCTGGTCTGGCTACTGTTAGGTCCTGGGCTGGGCTGGATGAGCTCAGAGGGCTTTTCCAGCCTCAATAATTCTTTGAGCTTCCAAACGACCTCTACAGGAAAACAAGATGATTCGGCCTCCCCCAGTTTATTTTGATACGGTCTGTAAAGGGGGCTGGAATATTTTGAGGTATCTCCTTCAATCTTACTGTGTTTTTGGATCTGAAAACTTAAAGGTCTGTTCAAAACCTTCACAACCACCTCAAAACTATTCATCCAGAAACAGATCAAACTGATCTGGGACTGAGCAAGTCTTGCCCTCAGGCCCAATGTGGTTATAAAACAGGAATTGGTTTAACAGAGTCCAAAAACCCACCAACATTTTAGAATGGTTTTGTAAGCTCAGAAAATAAATACGAGCAGTTCCCTGGGCTCCTAAGGAGGCTGTGGAAAGCCTGAAAACCAGCAGCTATCCTGTACTGGGAGGCCAGGGCAGCACCTTAGAACCAGTTCTGACAAGCAGGATTCCTTCCCGGGTTGTTCAGATCTACTGAAGTTTTGTTTATTTTCATCATCATCCCTGTATCTCATACAGCTAAGACACTTTATGTGTCTTGAGTAAACAGATATCAACAATCAAAAGCTCTTAGAAGTCAAATTTTCTTTCCCAGTTTATCCGCACACATTCAGTGTTTTCACTGGTTAACCCCTGTCCCAGGCAAATCTGTCCCATTTCTGTCTCTCTCTCTTTTTCTGTGAGCCTGAGGCTCTACCACTCCAGAATCCAACCAGTTCCCCGTACTTACCCCACTAAGCATGACCCACATCTGGGACAGCAGCTGCAAGCTGCTTTATTTTACTTCCTTTGGACTATTTATCCCCAGGGAAGTTCACAGAAGGTTGGATTTTATAACAAACCCAAAGCTGATGTTAGAAATAGGAAGGTAAATACATTGAGGCTGAGTTTAATATTATCTGAGTAACATCAGTATCACACCACTGGTGCTTTATACCCACACAGCATCTTTCATCAAGGGTCTCAGGCTGTGGAAAGTGGACAAACTCTGAAATTCCCTTTTTCCTTAGGTCAATGAAAGCAGAGACCTTGAGAGAGGTGATGAATAGTGCAGACAGACATAGGAACCAGCTCACCTGCATCTAAGCACTGGATAACACAGCCTGGGAGTCTTCTTTCTTGCAAGTAATGCTGTGGTGATTATTTATCATTCCCCTACACACAGCTACAGTGGGAACTGAAGTGCTAAAGGGAGATGACTGATGTGGGATCAGTGTTTGACCAATTAGTGGAACAAACAGCTGAATGAAAAAAAAAGGGTCCTCTAAAGCCCTGCATCTTCAGATCAAAACAGGGTGTGTTGCTGGGAGCTGCAGTTACGAAGCTCCATGCTTGGGTAGCTACTGTGAAATATGTCCAGAGCCTCACGGGAAGATCAGCCCAAATTATCAAAAGATCAGTTCCAACTTTAAACTGTGAATGGATTTCAGATTACTTTAAAATGGCAGAAATGTTCAAATCATAGAATCATAGTCCCACTTATGGAAGCCTAAGTGGTTTCAGTGGAACCGCTCAAACATGGACAATCCCGACCACGCTCATGTTTTAGGATCAAGCCTGAAGCATCATGTCTCAACTGTCCTTTGACTTGCATTTCTGCTGTCTTTGGCAACACCAACAGCTTCACACCAGAGGAGAATGGAAACGGGGTTAGAGAAAAACAGAATTAGGATCTTAATATATGACATGTTCTGTAGGAACAGCTCTTGGATGAGGAAAAGTTTGGCCCCTGAGTGACTCACAAAATACAACCTCTGTGCCCAAGGTTAACACAGCGAGCAAACTTCATGCTCGCTCCTCAGATGGGTGGCAAGTTCCTGAACACATAAACATTGAAAAAGCACATTGACATTCCTTTTTCCCTTGTAGGTGTGTTACTCCTCCCACGGATGCTGCTCAGAGCCAACACTCTGACAATGGGCACTCCCAAGTTTTCAGTCTCATGGAGATTTTCTAGTGGTAAAAGATAGGGCTGGATTTGAAAATGGAGAGGAAAAAAAAGCTATTCACTGCCTGCCAAATACCCACAAAGGACTTGTCTGTGTTACAGAGCACGTGGTGGTGAAAATCTGCTTGGAGATTATGAGCTGCTTGTACGTGTGCAGGGTACGTGCAGGCTCATGGCATGGATGGCTCTGGGCTAGTCAGAATCGCACAGTTCAGGAAACTGCCATCATTCTGGAGTAGGTTTACACTTAACATTATCCTAAATCAATTTAACAGAGATTTTAAAGCTGTTTTATTGCATCCCAGCAGGGAGTTTGGGATGCTGATTAGACTTACACTTTCTGCATCTGTCTCTACTGAAGGGAAACAAAAAATTGAGGGGAAAGAGTAGCAGAGATGGAGGCAGATCCACTCCAGATACAGATGAGATTCATTGCAGAGTATCTCGTGGGGAGGAAAACAGACACAGAATGAGTAGGGCTTCAAATAAAGAAAAAGCCTCCATGCTGGCAACTTCCTGAGCTTCAGAATATGAAGGAAATTCCTGTGACCTGTATCTCAGAGCACCTAGAACTGAAAATAACAGTTGCTGGGGCTGATGTGCTGTAGCTTTCTCTAGGCAGTAAAAAGAAATGACATTAAATCAGGTCTGTTCACAACCTTCTAGGAGTGTTCTAAAAGTGATCTAGAAGTGATCACTGGTCTGAACCTTCCCCTCGCTTTTAACTAACTGGCTCTGCCCAGCACAGTGCCCTTCATCCTCTGCTGTGGGGCTCAAGCCCAGGTGTGCAGCTCTCCCTGTGTACGTCTTTGGGTGAGAAAACCAAAGAGACAAAACCATAAACCCAAACTCCTCCCTGCCTGGCTGTGAGAAGACCACTGTCTGTATCCTTTAACACACTCATCTATGAGAATGCTTGATCAGAGGCTGAGTGAGGAATGAAATCCTTCCCGAGTCAGCCTGACTGCACCTCCTCCTCATTATTTCACATATCTTATGCTTCAGCTGTAAGTCCTAAAGCTAACCTATTATTTAGGAGAACAAAATTCCCTTCTACAATTTGATGGCATGAGAAGGAGGTTTCCAAGATTGAAATTCTGAGTGTGCTGGGAAATGTCTGTTTGAAAATCCCATGTTTTCAGGAAACCTCCCCTACACAGAGAACCACCACACTCTTGCCTGAAGCTTTGCGGGTGGGAGAACATGAACGATGAAGTCTGAGCCAGGAGCGCCCTGACTCAGGGTAAAACCATCTAATTTAAGGAAAAGATAGCACCTTGAAAACTAGTGTTTTATAGGGTGTGAACTCAGGTTACATCAAGTGCTGCCAATGGCAAGAGATTTCACTGTATTTTTATCCCCCAACTGGGATGTAGGAATCAAAGGCAATCAAAGCTCCTTTTGAAAATGCTAAACACCTTTTTTACTTGGCCATTTAGCCAAGAACATGTGAATTTACCCTGTTAATGTTTGGCTCTGTGTGTGGGGAGGAGGGGACATTTTGCTTTCTAGTTGGTTTCTATCAGTTCTGTGTCCATTTGAAGGAAATGCCCTTGTGATGATTCCAGGTTTGTCCATTCCCAGTGCACTGTGAATTGAAATTGGAGCATGTACCACCAATGTTACCTCAGGCTTTGGAGTTGTTCTCCTCCTGGAGCTGTACTCACATGGGAACAGGTGGGTTGTGCATAGATTTGGGATTTACACACCATGTAAACCCTTTTCTCCACACGTAACAGCTACATACCAGGCTGCTGGGTCATATTCAGCCCAGACACGAACAAACTCATCCAAATGATGGGGTCCGAGGATGGAGGAGTCTCTGGTCAGGTATTCAAAATTGTCCATAATCACAGCCACAAAAAGGTTTAACATCTGCAGAGAGGAAGCAAAAATACAGTTAGAGAGAGGGGAGAAGAAGGAAGAAGAGAAGGAAGATGAGAAGGAGGAGAGAAAGAGGGGGAGAAGGTGGAGGAGAAGGAAGAAGAGAAGAAGGAGGAGAGGGCTGGAAGGAGGGCAGGTAGGATTCCCTCAGCAGGGTGTGCAGTTCCTACAAGAAGCAGCCACACCCCAGATACAAACTCAGCCCTGGGTCCCTAGGGACCCTGCTGCCACCTCCTCCTCTCCTGCTTGCTGCAAGCTCTGCCCTACAGGTTTGCCACAGCTTTCGACCACAAACAGCTTGGCCACATCCTTATCACTGGTGATGCCCTACAGCATGACCCACCCCAGAGCCTCAGCACCTCTCCCTTGCGCCTTCTTCACCTGACAGGAGCATGGACTAGCCCATGGGCTGCAGCACCTGCTTCATCAACTTCACCAACCTTGAGCACTTTCATAACAGGCACCTTAGGGAAAGACCAGCTAGAAGAAAAAAATGTTGTTCAGCTGGAATGTCCTAGTTTAGACACAACAATTCAAACCTTCAGAGATCCCCAGAAAGATGAGGGGCAGGACACACAAAAGGCTTCTGTCCCTAATGGCCACCGACTAACACAGAGCCCAGCAAATGCTCCTGCCATAAAAATATTCTCCTCTTATTAATGACAATGCAACAGTCACAACGATTTCAATGGGAAAAGATCAAGCTACAGCCAGAACAGAAGAGCAGGAGGGCAGGCAGGAACAGATGCTTCTGTGCTGGATGAAGACCTGACCAGCATGAGGCTGCATTCATCTTGTCCCTGGCAGGGAGGCTGAGTGGCTGCCACAAGGGGCTGAGCAAGGAGTGCTGTGGTGAAGCACTCTGTGAGCTCTTGTGTGGGGATGAGCAGAAATGAGCTGACTAGGGATGTCCTCAGCTGGTTTGCTGCTTGCTAAAGGAAAATCAGGCATGGAGTTTGGGGGTTGTGGAGTTTTGAAGAATTCATGTTCCTGAGTGATCTGGAGGGTTGAAGGAGGTCTTGGTTTTGCTGGGACACACAATCCACCAGCATAGACACTGTATCGCCACCAAATGCTAACCGGGGTCTTTCCAGACCTTTACACAGATACACAGATCATTAGGGGTTGGAAGGGAGCTCCAGGAGTTATCAAGTCCAACTCCTCTGCTCACCCCAACAGAAAGCCAGGAGCCTTCAGCATATCTACATGCTGTGCTAGAGCACCAGGGTGCTTTATGCCACCCAAGGGTCTTCTCCAGGCCGAGCTGTAGAACACATGGCTGAGCACACACCAGCCCTGCGGGTGCCTCAGCTGCAAGCAAGGCTTCTGCCTCTGTAGCAATGTGTGTGAGTTCCCCACTGCAGCTAAGCATTAGGGTTTGGCAGCTCTTGAATGGCTCCAGGGGTGACGCCTCCACCACCTTTCTGGGCAGCCTATTCCAGGGATTCCCCCACTCTCTGATTCAACAACTTTTTCCTCCTGTCCAACTTCAATCTGCCCTTTTCCAGCTTCAAACCATGACCTCTTGTCCTATCATTCCCTGCCCTTATGAACAGTCTTCCCCAGCTTTCTGACAGTCTCTTTCAGGGACTAGAAGGTCACTATAAGGTCCCCCAGAGTCTTCTCCTCTTCAGGTTGAACAACCCAAACTCTCTCAGCCTGTCCCTAGAGCAGAGGGGCTCCAGCCCTCAGAGCAGTTTCATGGTCTCCTCTGACCTGCTCCTACTTGATGTGCTCCAGTCTCCAGTGCTGCTACTACATTTTGAGTTTTGATGGTTGACACGAGCTGGGGTGTGACTTTAGGGGGGGATGTTTGTATTTTTTTAAAAACCCTCACACTTGCAAAGACCAATAAGAATGATGTTGGGTTAGAGATTAGTGTAAGAAAAAGATTTGACTTTAAAATAGAGAGTGCTGAAGGAACCAGTAAATGGACCATTAACTTTGTACAAGCTTTGAGGGCTTCATGGTTTTTAATGTGTGCAGAAGGAATGAGCCACAGGATGTCAAAGAGGCACCAGCAGCCGAACAAAGGATCTCAGTAGGGGCCATTGAATTTGCTCTATCTACACCCAGCACTGAGCTGCCACGTGTAAGTCTTTATCTTGCTTAAAGGTTTCTGATCATGGCAAGGATTAGCTGCACAAAGCATCACATCTTGTATTTCAAAGCAAACTCATGGAATGGACTGGTGGCTGCATACGCTGCTTTGTGGTTCGTTTGTGAACTGGGACTTTGATCTCTTCCTACTTGAAGTTTAATTGGGTCCCTGTCCCTGGTTTTCTGTTCCTTTGCCCCAGTGGTGCAAGAAAGTGAACCAAGCCCCAAGAACAGGGAGCTTTTGATGCATGAGAGTGATCAGAAAGATGCTGGCACCTATTAAAGCCCAGACCAGTCTTGTGTGACGGCCACGGGCACAAATCAAGTACAATAGCTCTGGGTACTCTCAGGTCTAAAGCTTCCTTGGCACTTTTGCAGAAGAAAATGCTCATTGCAATTACCTGAGTACCTAAACACAACACAAGGCATCAAGTGCATGTGATGCTCCCAGCTGCCTGCACAAGTCTGTTTGAACCAGTATTCTCTTGGCCATTCTCACTCTGCCCTCTCTAATGTCCTGCTTCAAAAGACCACGTTAGACATCACAACAAAACAGATTACTGCTTAATTCCCAATATTAGACCCCCTTGGGAGAAGAAAGATAACCCCCTTCCTCTTAAAGTAATGACTGAATGATCTCTTTGGGGATTAAAGGGATTTTTATCACCAGGAAGATAACTGGGGTTTAGTGAGGTTGCCTTGTAAATGCTGTGTAAATCATGACTAGGGAGCAGGAGGAGCAAGAGGGTAGGGATGGAAGAGCTGGGAGGAACCACACCAGCACCTCCACTTTGGGGGGACTGAGAGTGACTTACCAGGAAGGAGCAGAGGAAGATGAACGACACAAAGTAGAAGTAGGCAAAGTCACTGCCACATTCCTTTTTGGTGAGGCCAGAGAGCGGGTCGCAGGCTCTGTTACTCAGGCATGACAGCATGATCTCATGCCAGGCTTCCCCGGTGGCACTCCTGCAGGCAGGGCAGGGCATGAGCTTAGCCAGCCCCCTACCCAGTACAGAGTATTCATCTGACATTGCTACTGCACCCAAGTGACTAAATTAATTAGATAGGAGGTTGTGTCCACCTGAGGAGATTATATTTACATTAGGAATTTGAAGAACCACCCTGCTGGCATGAAAAAGAAAGGAGATCAAACATTTCCCTCTATCACAGGGGATAAAAGAAACCAGACAGGCTCAGGTAGGCTCAGCTTTACAGATTTCATAGATCAGATAGATTTAAACCTGTCCAGCATAGAGTGCAAATGTAAGTAAACAAAGGTCAGCTCATTCCTTTTGAAGCAGGTCCTCATGCTGGCTGTAAATCCAGGGGAGATGATGGGAAATGAGAGAGCTGCAAACAGCAATAAGGCCTTCTCTCTGCCTCCTTTTCTCCAGACTAAACAATCCCAGTTCCCTCAGTCCCTCCTCATCAGACCTGTCCTCCAGACCCTTCACCAGCTTCATTGCTCTCCTTTGGACCCAGCTCCAGCATCACAATATCCTAGTGATTGGTTCCCTTTTTCATAACAGTCTCCTGGAGTTTCTCCATCATTTCCCTCCTCTCCCTCTAACTTCTGCTCCTACTATAGGGAGAAAATCAGTCGAAAATAAAAGCACTTTGGAATTACAATGAAGACTCAAAGTAAACCATCCCCTGCAATGTGAAGGCACGGATCATGGGGAACATCCCCTTGTTCACTTACTCTGACTTCCCACTGAACCTCAGGCTCTCCCTCTGTAATTTCTGCACCACACTTGAGGGTCCTTCTGGGAGGACCCCTTCCCAGCCCCTCTAACAGCCCATCTCATGGCAGTGCTGGTAACAGCCTGCTATCACGTACACCCAGGCAGGTCCCAGCCTTCCTTCTGGGCTCTGAGAAAGCACAACGCTCAGTCTAAATTGAAACAGCTTCCAGGCTGCTCTGAATTATACTGCAGATTCCTACACTGAGTCCTGAAGTCCCATTCTCTTGGACAGAAACCTGCCACCCCATCACTGTCCTGCTGCCTCTGCCCACTGTGTCCCACTGCGGCTGCCACCAGGGTCTGGAACAGGACCAAGAGCTCTGCATGCGAGACTGAATAATTATCTGGTTTTATTAAAATTCAGAGTCTTGAGCTGATTACTCAGAGTGATTATTGTGAGCTAGAGAGGACTAATTTCATTTCCATCCAACTTCACAGAAACCAAATCCCAGCAACACATCCCATTACAAACACCACATAATCCTCAGAGCCGACCCCACAGTGGCCAGGAGCTGCTGTGAGCTGCTGTGTCTTCATGTGGGTTAGTGAAACCTTTCTCAACCTGCCCCAGGTTGGAGCAGGACCTGCCCTGCATTTTTTCCCAGGTCTGAAAATCTGTCAATTCATTGATTTTTAAATTTTTTCCCCTTTTGAAACAGTTCATTTCCAGGAGGAATGGAAACGCTCTCACGCTGGACAGAGGTGGCACTGACGTACGGAGTGATAACTGGCTGCTGAGGCAGAAAATGACCAGTTAGAGGAATTCTCACTCTAAACTCAGTCAGCTCCATGGCAGGGAGCACACTGATCAGTTAAATCAAGGGCTTTCTGTCTTAAATGAAGCTTCTGCCTGAGTTGAGTGTCATAGCACCCTTGTCACTCTGTGGAGATGCTGGTGTGTAGGAATAGCTCTGTTGTAGCTGGAGATGGGCTGGGCCAACCCTTAGTGCTGAGGAGGAGGAAGCAGGAATGGATGCTTCACCCAAATACCTCTGTCTCAGCAGCAAAACTGGCACATGCCAACCCAAAACCCATTGCTCTGCCATGAGCTGTATGGTGCTTTCCACTCCTTACCTGAACAGAAGCATCAGGGCTTGGAGGAAGGTTCGGAAGTTGTTGTGCCGGTTAATGGAGGTTTCATCGTCCAGTGCAATGTTTCCAAATACCTGTCGCAAAACCAGAAACAATTCCCATCAGACACATCCTTGTGTGGACATGGTCAAATGGAGTTGGAAGGAGGGGCAGGAAAACACTGTCCTGGTGTAAGGGATGTCAAAAGTTAGAACAATTCCTGTGCTGAAGAGATAAAAACAAGTTGTGGAGATCAAATGGGGAAAAAACCCAGATTAATGTGCTTCATTTTCACACAGATCCTTTCCAACAAGAGTTTGGCTCCATCCCAGACCTAGAAATGTTTATTTCTCTTTAGCAGCACCTGAGCTGTTCCCTGCTCTCAGCCTCTTGGTGTGTCTGTAAACAGAGGAAGGACCGTGTCCTGCCCACGGGAGTCATGGCTGCCCACCAACGGCTGTGGACTTCTCACACACAGCCAATCCTCCCTGCACACCCAGGGCCATGTTCAACACAAGACCTGGCAACAAGGGTAGAAAAAGTAGCCTTTTTTGCATTTCTGATTTACCTGACACTGGGCAAGAGAAGCCTTTTGCCTCATCCTATGTGTCAGGTGTTGATCCCTCTGTGGAGGGAGTAACTCACTTGCATCCTGAACCATTGGGACAAACCCAGGCTACAGGGTCAGTAGTGAAGGCAGAACCGTTACCTGCATGCCAATGATGGCGTAGATGAAGAAGAGCATCGCAATGAGGAGACACACATAGGGCAAAGCCTGTGGGAAAGCAGAAGTGAGCATCAGTGACAGCACTGATCGTATGCCAGCCCGCAGCATTCAATTCCTGCGTGTTGTGGTGTTCGTCCTTCAGACGAAGGAACTTGGAGAAGAATAGGAACAGTTCTGGCAGCCTTCAGAAGACAAATCCCCAAAGCCAGGTATTCACTGATCACAGAACAGCCTGGGCTTTCCAAAGGCTCTCTGTACACCCTTGCAAGCAGTTAAACAGTGTCCAGGGAGAACACGCTAAGAAGCTCCGCAGCAAGCACTGGAGCTAGCAGCAGGCACTGGCACTTCCTGTGCATAATTGTAAGAACATTAACTTTTAATGACCCTGCTGTAAATTCAGTACAAGAAAAAAAATATCCATCCAAGAAACAAGTTCTGCAGCAGGCACAGACTACAATCCCAGGAGGACAAAAGGATTCGGAGGTTTAGCAAGAAATCAGTGAAGGCTACAGTGTAATTATGTCACTCAGGCTGAGAGGAACAGCTAAATGAATGGGTAATTAATGCCTCTTCATTAGCAATAGCTGAAAAAATGAGGAGTCTTGCCCTAGAGCTGGACTGTGTGATGCTTACTGCAGGAGAGGGGTTGTGCAGCCCACAGGGAACCCACTAGGAAGCAGGAAAAGGGGCTGATGTTGCTTCTGCTGGACACCTTTGCAGAAGCAACAGAAAGGAAAAGGACCAAGAGTTCAGCACAGACAGGCAGACAAGCAGCCAAGGAACACCCCAGCTCTGGTCTGTACCCACACTTTGGAAAAGGTTAGGATTATACTGAAAAGGGACTTATCTGAGCCCCTCTGCCAAGATCCAGCCAACACCACACAGTCCAAGGACTCTGTCCTTCAGTGGCAACAACTTTCACCTACACAGCCCACACCTCAAACTCAGGCAGAGGCTCTTGTGGCTGCAGGGTTCCTTGTGAGGTACAAAGTAAAAGCAGCAGCAACATCTCCATGGAAAACACAACAAATCTACAGCACTAAACCACTCTTTCCATTAGCTGCTCAACAGCTGGGTCAAAGGATAAAGTGATTGCTGCAGATCTTCTCTAGGTTGCTGGTACAAAGGTACAATCACTATGATCCCATCTCCACCTTCTAGAAAGGTTTTGCCTCTATACTGAAACATCTAACAGAAATGTCCTCCAGCTCCACTATGGAGCAGTAGCCATCTTCACGTTCTGCTGAAACTAATTCTCTATCCCAGTTCATCCCAGCTGGGTGTGGGCAGAGCCACCCTGCGCGTCTCTCCAACCACAGCAGAGAAGCGTCCTGCTTCTCCTAAAAACTCGTCTCCATTTTTGGAGCACACACACTCCTCCCCACAGTTTTATCACCTCAAATAACATCTTTGCATCATTTTGACTCAGACACCACAAAAGTGTTTGAAAGTGCAGCTACAGCAAAAGAAACTGGTTGCTCTGCCCACAGCACAGGGTGTCATTAAATACCAATCACCACTGTAAAGCCTTCCATAAAGAACCACGGAAAACACCCCAACATTGCACCAGCCTGCAGACAAGTTCCCCTGAGTACACGAGCTGTCATACACAGACCTCAGAGCTCAGCCAGTAAATGCTGGTGTGTTAGAGCTCAGCATCACTGCTACAAATCCTGATTTCAGATTAAATGGTCTCTCTGCACTGCAGAACATCAGCCCCATAACCACAGTTAAAAAAACGAGCTGTAGAAATGGGCTAGAACTTCCAACCCCAGAAGGAGGCTGTTAGGAGGCTGGGGAAGGCTGTTCACAAGGGCAGAGAATTATAAGATGAGGGGTGATGGTTTGAAGCTGGAAAAGGGCAGATTGAGGCTGGACATGAAGAAAAAGTTCTTGAATTTGATGGTGGGGGATCCCTGGAACAGGCTGTCCAGAAAGGTGGTGGAGGCCCCATCCCAGGAGCCATTCAAGGTCAGGTTGGATGGGGCTCTGACAGCACTTTCTGTGAAAATTTTTTTTCCTAATATCCGGTCTAAACAGTTTGAAGCTGTTCCCTCCTGTTCTACTAAGGACCTATGAGAAGACACCCACCTCTCTACAACATTAGGTAGTTATAGAGAGTGATGAGGTCTTCCCTCAGCCTCCTCTTCTTCAAACTAAACAGCCCTAGCTCCTTCAATTGCTCGTCGTAAGATTTATTCTTCAGTAGCCACCCAGCTTCTGGACTCATGTTCCAAACTACTCAGTGCTTGCAGGGGTCAGGGGATGCTCAATGCAAATCAGCTCTGCTGCAGAATTAATATTCCCAGTTTCACTTTGTAGAGGTACAGAAAGGCTGAGCCCTTGGAAGAGTAGGTGAGCCCTCTTTGATACTCAATGGAGGATGTGCTGCAGACGTGACCATCTCCCCGTGACTCCTCCCGGCTCCCAACCTGCCTAGCACTCACCTTAAAAGACTGCACAAAGGTCCAGAGCAAGATGCGGATAGTGTAACCCTGGCGAAGGAGCTTGATTAGTCTCGCTGCCCTGAAGAGACGCAGGAAGCTGAGGTTGATGAAGTTGTCCTGCGGAAAGTAAAGGGTTTGTGTCCTTCAGGAATTAACGGGATTAGAAACCACAGCCCGCAAAAAAGAAATTAAAATTACCAGCTTCACGATCTAAGCAGCAAATCGGCCACCAGAAAACCTTCCAAAAGAAACATTCGTCAGTGCAGATCACTCCACATGCAGCAAGTATGAGAAAATCCCTCTCCACAAGAGCCCTCCCCTCTGCTACTGGGTCAATGATAGAAAAGGAAAAGGCCCTTTCGTGCTGTTCATGGAGGTCTCGTTTTCTTTGAGCAAGGCAGATTTTGCTCCCCCTAAAGACTCGAGGAGGGGGAATGGTGCCATATTATTGTTTTGCAAGGGATGAGCTTGTTTTGCGGTCAGCTTGGCAGAACTGCAGCCAAGACAGCTGAAGGGACTGTGTACACAGCCTCTACTGTAACAAGGAAAGGCGTTGTCCAGTGAAGATTACACCATCCTTGAAGGAATGAGGATGTTTTCCAACTGGGTGGTTTTAAATGTCTGTACAACACGTGGCTGGACAGGCTCATCAAGGAGAAACGGCACCAGCAAGACTGTTTGGAAGATGGATCAATGGCAGCAAATCAGTTGGGGAGGTTGAGTGTTCGCCAGCAGGAGGGTGCCTTAGGAACCTGCTGATTTTTTACATCATTATTAAATGTGCAGGTGGATCAAAGAACTGCTGGAGACAGATTCTGATCTCCATTCGATTCGTATGGTTCTCCCCGACCCACTCCCCATTATTTATTTATTTTTTCTTTCCTTCAGGGAAAAGAGGTTTCTTGCCCCAATGAGCTAATCTAGAGAGGGTTCTTTCCAAAACAAAACATGCAAAAGCCAGATCCCTCTTGCCCTCCTATTTTAAGGAGAAGACAAATATCCCCCTTTTCTATACTGAATCCAATTCTGTTATTCTGTGAATCTCTGTTCACAGCCACTAATTTGACTGAGTTAGCTAAAGAAAGAAAGCCTCCCGCTTTGAACTATTAAGCACTGGAGTGGAAAATATAATCTGTAAGGAGCTCGTGTTGGTAAAGATGAGCAAAAATAGTCTTTCCCTTGTTTTACCAGAAGGCACTCAGTCATATTGAACTGACCCACGTTTCTTGCTCATTTGGCTACAGAGCTCACGCTGAGTTTGGGGGGCTTGTTGGATCTATTCATTTCTATAAATGCCAGCTCAGTTTTGGGGCCATTAGCATCGCATTCCACCAATCCCATCAAGGAGTTCAAGAAATCAAGTCTCAGGCATGCATTCGGTTTCTCTCATGTTAAAAAACGCAAGCAGCTCAGAGTTAGGCACAGACCATATATCAGACTCAATCCTCAAATAAAGAGAAAAGAGAAAAGCACAGGTATGTTCAATGAAAGAGCAGACAACACTGAGCTCATTCAAGGAAGCAACAGAAATCAGCTCTGGCAGGCAAAACACAAGAGAGGATTCCCCTGGGTTGGTCAAGGTAGTAAAACAGGCGCTAAAAGTTCAATGGGTGCCTCTTAGCATTGGCTCCTGTTTTATTTTTCACATCGCTTCCATTCCCTTTGCAAAACATCAGCTGGACTCACCTGAGCAGGTAAGGGCCATATAAGACCCAGGGGGCAGGGGTGGACCATGGCTGGATAGCTGAGTGCCACCACTAACCTGGTCCATAGTAACCAGGCTGGCTCAGTGCAGGCTGAGACACCTCTGTAGAGGTTCAGTCCAGGGTGAAAGTTTAACCCAGAGCCCATTTTAACCACAGGAAAGCTCCCCACCAGCGGGATCAGAGCTGATGTGTAACATGGCACTGGGGCATCAGGCCAGCAAGACTAACAAATTATTACCTTCAGAGCAACACTCCAGCCAGATCTTTCCCTGTGCATAAGCCTAATGCTCCTCCAAGGAGCCTGTGCACAGACAGTGCCAGCAGGATCCACCTCTGCGTGTGAACCTGCCTTACCTCCATCTTCCCATGTTGCTGCAACAACCTGTTCTGCTCAGACTTTGCTATAATCCCATAATCAGCACTGTCACGATGCTTATTGTCTGCTCTGGCCTAGACTGACTGGAAGGTCACACACAGGCTGTCCCTGTGCTATGTGGGGCTGTCTGCAGCATAGTCTGCACACAGACAGTTTGAAATGGGGCTCAAAGCTGTGCTGTTAAGTCTAGACCCCAAATAGTTGGCATTTAGAGGGAACTAGTCCTTACTCTTCTCCTTTCCAGCCCCAATCCCCCCCTGTTTGACTGGTGCACTGCCATTTCCCAAAGCACAGTGAAAACCCCATGGGAAATCATAGAAAGATTCAGGTTGGAAGGGACTTTAAAGACCATCTAGCTCCAACCCCCCCGCTATTTTGCAACCCAGGAAAATCCCCTGTGGCCAACACTCACAGCCTGCTCGAAGGACCCTTCTCTGCGCTGTCTTTAGGGAGATAAAATCACACACACTGGGGATGGATGGGAGGGCTGTGCGTGTGGAACCCTCAGCTCACCGCAGAGAAAGCACATCCTTCAACACCTCGGCTGACCAGGCAGGGATTAGAATTGCATGCAGCTAAAGGGGAAACTCCACATTGCAGTATTTCTTGGCTATAACAGTGTTTTGCATCGATTCTCATCCCACTTGGCCCCTCTGTAACATGATGCAAGTGATCATCTCTGAGTTATCAAGGTCTTTCTTTCCAGGTTTTGGTTGGCTTTTCTGTTGCACAGAAGCTAAAGGCTGACGGGTGCCCACCAGAGGCATCACAGCTTGATGACTGCCACCCACCTGAGGACTAGCAAATGTGTTTGAAAAATGGTTCCCCCTGGCCTGCCACTATTTTCCTGAAAACAGACAAGAGGGGAATCTGGGCAGAGTGGGGCACAGCCACCACTTGCCACAACAGGAGCGTGAGCACAGTTCAGCTGGGTGCTGCATCCCTGGAGCAACCTGTAAAGCAGGAGGGAAGCACAGAGAACAGGTACCACGGATAGAGAACTGGCCTTGATTGTTGTCTGCTCTTCTACCCTTTCTTAGGGAGTTTTCCATATGGAAAAGTAGAAAAAACATGAAGAGGAGGGTGCACAGCCACTGCCTGGCTCTGTTCCTCCAACAGCTTCAGCAGAAGAGCAATTTCGTTCCCAACACAGGAGCTCCGTCCTGGACACCAGTGACAAAGCACCAGCTCAGTGGGTTTGGTGGTTTGGATTTTTAAACCAGCAGTGGACATATGAGCTTTCCTTGCAATAGCGGGACTTGCTCTGCGGGGTTTGGTGAAGGAGATTACATTATGCTGCCACAAAGCAATAAACTTGGCAGAAGCTGAGCTGCTCACCCCTGCTTCTTCCTGCAGCCCAGCTGCAGAACACAATCCTCCCGACTTGAAACTTCAGCTTTCTGCCCTTTAAGCAAAGGGCTCAACTGCAGGAAGCAAAGTCCAACCAAGTCAAGAATGGGACCGCTTGAGAAGCTCTGACAGTTCTCTTCACCTGGCATCAACAAGAATGAAGCAGTTCTGCTGAGGATCTACTGTTGAAGACATGGCTGTGTTCCCGTGTAAATGTCCATGGTGCTACCAGTACAGAAGATCTCCTGAATCTCTTGCAGGGCCTTGCCTTCCTCTGTCTGTACCTCGGGGACATCGTGTCCTTTAGTCCAGAGCCAGCCTGGGGAAACGACGTTATGTGATGCTGTCCTCGTTCTCTGCTACCTTTCACCTTTGCTGTAGTCACTGTCTGCTTCCATCAGCAGCAGTGGAAGGAAGGCAGCAGCTCTGGAGGACAACTCAGTGCTCCAAAGATCTAACCGGTTCACCAAATGATGGAAAGAGCCAGGATCTGCATGTACAACCACAGGGACTGTGATTCTAGCAAACAGCACAATCAGCTTTTAGTCCTTTAACCTGCAACACGGACAGCAACAAGGCCACGGTTTGGCCAAACAGAGATGATATGATTATTTTTCAGGGTATTTTCACATGTGCAGCCAACACCAGAGCACTGAGCTGTTTTGCCTGGGCCAGGGGTGCAGAAGGTGAAGTCTCCAGAGAACATCCTGACAGCTCCCACACATCTGTAATGGTCCCAGTCACCGCAGCACAAGCAGAGGGTTCCCACCTCAGACTGCAGCAGGCAGACTTCCAACTTACACATCCTCGTCTTCTTCTTTGCTGCCTCCTAGGAGAAAATTCCCTCCTGTGCCTCCCCCACAAAGCTTGCATGGAGCTCATTTTCCATGCTATGAAGACTTGGACTGATCTTTTCCCTAAAAGCAACTGTGCAACAGGAAATCCAGATGTTACAAGAGATCCAAGAGCTGTTGTCCAGTGGCCAAGTGAGTATTTCTGATAAGCTCATGGTCTCATTTGTGTGATGAGCCATAGCCAGGATAATTAAGACAATTAATATATATTTAGATTGTATTTTTCTTCTTTGGCTTCATTTTTTGATTCTTTTTGCTTATGATTTTCAAAGACAAAGGCCAATATTTCCAAAGGCATCTTTGGAATCACACACTACATTCCCAGTGGGTTCTGGTTCCCAGTACTTCTCACAACATTTTACTTGAGACGCTTGGTTTTGCATCCAGGGACTCAATGAATCATAGACTCCGTGTCCCTTGCAAAGCCAAAATGCTCCTGTGTGCTTGTATCAGCAAGAATTTTCAAAGTTGAATGAAAATCACTCCTACGACTGGTTAATTTTTTGGATTTGAGGGAAGCAGCTCTTTAATCACTTCAGCAATTTTTTTTGCCTTACAATATGGTGCAAACCACAGGCTTAAAACACCAGTAAGGCTTAAAGTGCTGTTTCCCTTTGCAGAGAGCTCAATGCATCTCATCATAAACCAGCACCAAACTGATTTCTGAGACCTGAATTTGGTGCCACTACCCACAAAACAAAGGGGTCCCCAGGCAGACAATCATCCCTGCTCTGGGTTATTCAGAAGCATCTTTTACCCTCCCATTCTCAATCCAGTTTTCCACCAGAATAAAGCAAGTGGCAGTGTCCCCTTTACCAGGTGTAACAGAGGGTGGAGAACAGACTGTTGGCAACTGCGTTTGCCTCACATCACCAATCAGCCCAGGGGAGGAGGATGCAGAACAGAAGCCAGACTGTGAGGCACGCTGCGGTGAGGCTTTTTCACCAGTGCAATCAGAAATCTCATCAAAAACGAATTAAATCAAAGTTAAAAACGAAAAAAAAAACCAACCAACCAAACCAAAAACCAAACCCAAAACGAGAGAAAAATCAAAGAAGCAGAGAATTTAAAGAATTGTTTAAATTCAATGAAACCAACCGTGTCCTATATGTGATGTTTTCATGGATGGATATTTGCAAGTTATTTACAAATTATTGGGTTTTTTTAGGTATTTTTTTGGTTTTGAGCAGCAGGTGCACAACATACAGACGGAGACATGGTTTTCGCATTGTATGTTGATTGGATGGCGTGATTCAGCAGGTAGATAAGGAAAATAAAGAACAAAACAGGAAACAAAAGAGAAAATGAGTAATCAGGACGAGCAAAAAAGGAAACTCTGAAAATTTCACTGGGAAAAAAACAGTTGGGGTTTTTTTTTTTATAGGGGACAAGGGAGAGGGGGGTGGAGGGAGTGGGGGGTTTATTTTGGGAGAGTTCTAGAAATAAAAAAATACTTCCAACCAAAACAGATTCTGGGATCCTAAAGATAACACAGACAGTGCGGTAGTTATTTGCATTTCGTTTTGTAATGCAAATCAGGAGACAATTCACAAACACTTCTCAGGAGGTTTTTATATTCCCAGGCATAGAAATGGATGTCAGTTTGCCGGGTGCCCACCGGGTGACCTGTCCCCCAGGACACCTTCTCCTCAGGGCCACTTAATTTACCTCAGTTACCCAGAGGGTAAAAAACTGACATACATGGATTTTTGCCTAAGGAAATAAAAATAAATATAGATATATATATTCCACTGCATTCACAAAGTAAACTACATATGACATGACTACGAAATTAAAACAAAGCAGTTAATCAACACATTTCTTTTCCTTTTATCTTTACTTGTCAGTAGGTTAAAAGTACCGATGCAGCAAGGCTGGTGGAAGCAGAGTCTCTTGAGCTGAGACTGCCCAGGTGAGCAGGTTTATCTACCTTGGTGAACACTTATAGCTGGGAAATAAAGTCATATAGTGCAAAAAAGTGGTGCTTCTGCAAGTATCTGTGAGCCTGATCTCAATGTCATCCTCAGAAAGTCATCTCCTCTCCCCAGGGAGATGGAGATGCTCACTGGGGGCTGTGAACAGGAACAGATACAGACTGGTGGTTGAGGTCAAGTTATGGCTGTCTCTTGGGTTTTCAGACTGGGAAACCCTCCTATGAGTGGTAGCAGGGAAGGGCTAATGGGAGCTGCCCACGAGCCAATGAGAGGCTGGAGCTGAGGAAGCAAATGGAGAAGAGGGCATCCTCCATTGGGGACACAGCACTGAGTGATGATGAGTAAAGACCTGCTCTATTCTTTAGATGTTCCCAGCTCCATAATGTGGTGCAGAGATGCTCTGGTCATGCACCAAGACAGAACTGGAGTGCGGATCAGCATTAGCTATGGGGGCTTGGGCAGAGTCGGGCTTCATCCTCAGCTACAGTTACTGCTCTACCCTACCTGAAAATTCATCTGGAGTCCTGCGTCCAGCTCTGGAGCCCTCGGTACAGGAAGGACAGGGACCTGATGGAGCAGGTCCAGAGGAGGCCACAAAAATGATAAGAGGGCTGGAGCTCCTCTGCTCTGGGAACAGGCTGAGGGAGCTGGGGTTGTTCAGCTTGGAGAAGAGAAGGCTCTGGTGGGACCTGATTGTGACCTTCCAGTCCCTGAAGTGGGCTACAAGAAGGCTGCAGAGAGACTGTTTATGAAGGGCTGTAGTGACAGGGCAAGGGGCAACCATCTCAAATTAGAGAAGGGCAGATAGAGACTAGCTGTTAGGAAGAAGTTCTTTATCAGGAAGGGGGTTGAACATTGGAACAGGTTGCCTGGGGAAGTAATTGAGGCCCCATCCCTGGAGATATTAAAGGTGAGATTGGAAAAGGCTCTGGGCAACCTGATCTAGTTAAGGCTGTCTCTGCTTCCTGCAGGTGGGTTGGACTTGATGATCTTTGGAGGTCCCTTCCAGCCCAGGTGATTCTATGATTCTGTGCCTGATCTGTTCTCTGTGAATGAGGCACCCAAGGGTGCTCACATGGGTCCTGCTGTTTGCAAGCAGCCTCCTCACTATCACTGCATCAGGTTTTTCAGCCCTATTCTACAGTTTTTGATTGGTTCTGGGTACCAGAAGTATTGAAATGACTCGGGTACAGCTCCAGTTTAACCAAACAGCAGGTTCTAGATTACAACGAAGGTTTAAAATTGTTGCTCCCCCAGGACACATGTTATGGCATTGGGAAACTTCACAGGCAGCAAAACAGTCCTGACATTTCCCAGGCAGCTTTGGGACCCCTCAGGTTTCCCCAGTTGTGTTGTAGGTCAGAATACTAGATGTTACATCCAAAGCCTGTTTTGAAAAGTCTAACAAGAGACTGGGGGGGGACTTCCGGGCACCATGTCTGCGGCAGAAAGAAGACATATTCTCCACACAGAAATTCTGCAGAAAGAGAAAATGTTGAGAGAGCAGAGACTGAATAGATCAATGAGTGGACAGAGAGGACCAAGTGGTACTGGTTAAATTCATAGGTTTGAGCAGCTTTATACTGGACAAACTGGCAGGAGAAGCTGCTGAATTACGATAGAAGGTCCTTTGTAAGGTTTGACCTATTGGATCTAGTCACTCCCACCCACCTCGAGGTTATCAGAGCCTGGCAGCTCACACAAGTGTTAGGGAGCAGCATGTTTACTCCCCAGCCCAAAGCTCAGGAGCAGAGTGGGGAACCTCTGCCCATACACTGATCCTCCTTCACTTAACAGTTGGGTCAGCAGTGCCAAGGGACAGTTGCAGCTTCCAGAAAGCTGGGGCCACACATTCACAGCCCAGACCTGCTGGGGTGTTTGAGACTGGCCACCGCTATGGAGTTGAAAGAAGAAGCAATGACCTGTTAAGTGAGTAGGGACTGGGTAGCACTGGTGGCTGTTCTCTGCCTGCAGAATACCTGTGCAAAGGAGGATTTTAATAACAAGTATGTGGGCTTGGTGTTGAAAAGAGAAGACACCAATTGCTTCCTCTGCTCTGATCTGTTGAGACTCCCCTGCAAGGCTGGGTGCAGCTCTGGGCTCCTCTGCCCAGCAGAGACCTGGAGCTGGTGGAGTGGAGCAGAGAAGCCCCAGAAATGCTACTCTGAGGAGGGAACTCTTTGCTGTGGGACAGGCTGGGAGAGTTGGGGGGTTAATCTCGAGAAGAGAAGTTCTGGAGAGACCTTAGTGTGGCCTTTCAGGGCTTAAAGAAGTCAAAAAGAAGGGTGGGGGGTAGAACTTTTAGTAGAGGCTGCTGTGGCAGGACAAGGGGTGATGGATTTAAACTAAAAGAAGGTGATTCAGACTGGATATAAGGAAGAGATTATTTAAACACAGGAAGGGGGTGGCTAAGGTTCCCCAGCAAGATGAGATACAAGCCCCATCCTTGGAACCATCCCAGGTCAGACTGTGTCTCAGAGAGATCCTTATCATGTGTGAGCTGCCTGTGCTCCTTCCTCCCAGTACAAGTAGCTGAAGGAGGGGTGGAAGAGAAGCATCAGTCTCTCTTTGGGGCTGACTTGCAAATGTTTTTGCAAATTTTCAAACCAAGGCAAAAGTCTGGCAAGAAAGGGTGTCCTGGGACAGACAGAAGGAAGGCAAACACCCAGTGCCTGCTTACAGTGTAAGGAACCTCCTGAACACTCAGAAAAGGTGTAGTCAGACCTTGTGTTCCATCTGAGTAACTACCCTGGCAGTAAGCCATACACTGAAAACAAAAGATAATCCAGAGTTTATGAGATGGGATTCACCAACTGTTGAATGAACACTAGTGATGTGGGGAGTAAAACTCTGGGGGTTTTGTGCTTTTTCCTATCAATGAAGTTAGGTAACACTGTCCTTCCTTAGGAACAGTAAGATGGTCTTCACCACCAGCTGCATGTCCTGTAAAGAAGTCTGGGGCACACAGTTCTCAGCAAACATAAAACAGATCCATAAGCAAATCCCACTGACTGAAGAAGAAAATGATGGTAATGTTCAATTTCATCATGTACAGGTACAACATCATCAGCTACAACACGCACCGGTTGAGGAGAGGAGCAATTGATAGATGGGAGAATACCAGGCTCTCCAGGCTTGAGTTAGACATCTGCTGCCCTTATGGAAAAATCCTATCAAATTTAATGGCGAGTTTGTGGGTTTCATGTCATCAGACAGGGGCTTTGGAGGGGTGGCCAAAACATCCCATGGCATAAAGCTGTCTGCTTGTTTTCATAATTGCCACACAAAGCTTTTCTGCACATGACAGAAATGCACCGTGTTCCACACTGTTGAGTGTCTGGTTGTTTCTACATCACCATCACCTCTCCCTTTCTCACCTTTGCTCTGTCCCATGACCCAGCCTAGGCAGGAGCCCCAAGGGACAGCCATGTTTGTGTGCCCCACAAAGCTCCTCATCCTATAAACCAGCAGTCCTCAGCAGAAACCTTTGGATATTTTTCCCTCTATTAAATTCAACAAGATTTTTCCATTAATAGGCAAAAAATGGCTCGGAGTTAGAGTTGTTTGATGAATGAGAGAGGATATTGTTGTTTCCTGGCAGAGCCACCAGCACTGTTGTCACGATCGCAGCTAGCTGCATCAAAGTCTTTGGGGCAGACAGCCACACTCATCTCCGTGGAAAGAG
Source organism: Phoeniculus purpureus (assembly GCA_028565055.1). Classification (NCBI taxonomy): domain Eukaryota; kingdom Metazoa; phylum Chordata; class Aves; order Bucerotiformes; family Phoeniculidae; genus Phoeniculus; species Phoeniculus purpureus. Next base: position 2,197,295 of record JAOXOE010000784.1, on the reverse strand, counting down.
CAGTGCTAATGGCAACGGGCTGCCAGGTCACCCAAGGACATCATCATCACAACACGAGTGCCAGGGGCAGCTCTAGGGAATAAGATGGGGTGGTGGGGAGGAGGTGCAATGTCTCAACAGGGTAGGGGCTTTGTCGGTAAAGGAAACAAACTGAGTGAACTGTACTTACCGCAATCTCGGTTACTAAAATATCAGTAATACTTCCCAACACTGTTACAAAATCAAAGACATTCCAGGCATCTCGGAAATAATTCTGCCAAAGGAAAACACAAAGGGGATAGAGAGATCCAGAGGTTATTTTTAAAATTATTTATTTTTTGCAACACAGGTTCTTGGGGGTTTTTTTTTGTTGGTTCATTTTTACATCCACATCATGAAATACAACGTTTTGCACAGAGAAGAAATGGGGGAAGGTAAATGAGGAGAAGGCACATACCAGCACACCAAAGGCAATGATCTTCAGCACACACTCCATTGAGAACATGGATGTAAACACAATGTTCAGGCATTTCAGCATTTCTTCATATGCTTCTGGAGCATCATAGAACTAAACCAGGATGGAAGAAAGGCTGTTATTGAAGGACCATAGAATCATAGAACAATTTTGGCTCAAAGAGACCTTCAAGATCATCAAGCCCAACCTTTTCCTGAAACCACCTGTCCCCTCAGTGCAACAGCTACCCTTCTCTTAAACACCTCCAGGGATGGGGACTCAACTCCCTCCCCAAGCAGGACCACTCACAGAATAAACCCTTCTCAGCTGACTGTTACCCATCTTAGTTCCACATTTTGTGCTCACTTGAAGCAAGGCTTGGGGTTACAATAAGGTCATTCATAGGCATTGCCTATGGTAAAGTTCAAACCCATCATCTACAGATACAGCCCCACCAGCTAAACCACACACAGGGAGAGGACAGGAGCAATTAATACATTGCGTAATACGAGGGTGTCAAGGCTTGAGTTAGACATCTGCTGCCCTTATGGAAAAATCCTCTAGAATTCTATGCTATCTTAGTGGGGTAAGTTGGGGATACACCCACGGTGGGGAGGCTGCTGCTGGTGTATCTCTCCCTGTAAGCACTGCATGGACCAGGAGGGAGGAAATGCCCTGTCAGTAATGGCCAGAGGACAAGGCTGGAACTGTGGTTTTACTGGACCTTAAGAACACAGTGACCCCTTGACTCTGAAAGTACTCTAATCTAGACAAGGAAGATGAGGGGAGATAATCCACAATATCCAGCTGTCTGCATCACTTCTTAGACACTGTGGATTGTGTTCCAGAAGCTTCACATTGCTCCAAGTTTGAGTAATTTCCCCAGGATGGCTGGGCTGAAAAACCCCAAGAAGTGACCCTGCTCTGCAGCAGAAAGCTCAGGCTGAACTGGGAGCTTCAGGCCAGCAGAGGCCAGTTCCCAGCCCATTGACCAAACACTGAAGGGCTGTGAGCCAAACCAGTGCTGTGCAGGGAAACCCATTTGCAGAATCTCATCATATCTAAACCAACTCCCTTTGGGGACCAAAGAAATCCTACAAAGCCTCTAAAAACAACAGCAGGCAGATGAGAAACAGTGATTGCTCCTGCCAACCCTCCCAGCTTGTAGCTTGAGAGCAGAGAGCCTTCTCCAGCAAATAACATAGCCACTAGCCCAAAATTGCAGAGATTGAGTAAGAGCCTACTAACCTTCATCATTAGGACAATGGTATTGAGTGCAATCATGACCATGATAAAGTACTCAAAGGGAGGGGAGACCACAAATTTCCACATCTTGTACTGAAAAGACTGCTTGTTCTGAGGCATGTAGCGGGTCAGCGGCTTGGCACTTATGGCGAAGTCTATGCAGGCCCTCTACAAAAGAAAAACAGGATGAAAAGAGCACAAACAATCCCAAGGCTGGCAGTCTCTGTCGCTCAGGTACTGTCAGGAGAGCGAGCGGAGTGTTTAGCGAAGGACAGGGTTTCTCAGTGTTTCTCTCATGCAGTGGGGGTACTGACTGCCCCTGGAAAATGCAGCACAGGATCCCCGCTTTTGAATCACTTTTGGACACTTCCATGGCCCTCTGCAATCTCACCCAGCCCATGCTGGCTCCTGGGAGGTCCTGATCCCTTCCCACTTAGTGAATTACAAAACCCGGTTCAGAAAACACTGTGCCAGCTCTTCCCACTACATAACTGTAGAAACTGGAGGATTGGTACAGCTGTTCTCTGTGTTTTACACAAGTATGGTGAAACCCAGGAATGTTCTCTCACACACAACACCTGTCCAGCTAAAAGCATTCCGTAACATATGAACTGAACCCAAGCAATAAATTATCCACCAAATATTACCGGTTGAACTCTCAAAGAACCTGCCCCCCCACCCAAGCTGGCTACTTCTATTTGCATTGCTGTCAGTATAAAACAGCATTAAAACTTGTTTTCTACCCACAAGAAGTTTCAATTCTGGAACATTTTCTCATCTTGGATTTATAAAATAATTCAAGGTCTTAAATTAGTACAAAAACATTCCCTGCTCAGTGAAAAATTACATGGGTAAAGCACCTCTAAGTATTCTGCTTTATTTTGGACTTGTTCTCACAGACAAACAATGCACTGATCATTAACTGATTAAAGAAATCATCCCTTTTCATCAACCATCAGGGTCCAGTTTCAACGTAAGTGAAAAGAGATGGTTCTTCACACAACAGGTCATCGAGGCTGTGGGATCCCAGATGAAGGGTGTTGCAGATGCTGCCTGGGTTCTGGGGGGAACCGGGTACATTCATGGAATTAATATACACAGATTCTGCTAAGTGAAGAAAAACCATGTCCAACGCAGGAGGTTCCTGAGCTGGAAACTATGGCATTTCCCAGAGTATTAAAGAAAAGCTTTGTATGTGCTCTCCCTGGTAGACTCTTCCCAAGTCATCTGCTGGCTGTGGCTATCAGGAGGACATCGTCCCAGCCAGGCACAGACCCAGCTAAGTGAGAGGAATGGTCCTTCAGGGAGCCACAGCAATTGTAGCTCAGTTTGGTTTCTGATGATTGACCTCTAAAAGATTTCTGTCTCCTTCCACACCTCCAGGCCTGAGCTGACACATCAGCCTCTCCTCACTGGAAGTGGAGATGTGACTATGGGGTGGGTGACTGCGCTTACTGGGTTGTTTTTACACAAAAGCTGAAACAGTCGGTAATTTTTTGGTCTCTAAACCACACACCCTCTCAAGTACCAAGTGCTCTAAAGCCCCCACCAACATGGGAGGGATGAGGAGTGAGCTTCCACCAGTACTGATGTGCTCTGAGCCCCCAGGAGCTAACGCCAGATTCAGAAGATGTGGGTACCTCGTTTTTCTCGAGGCTGCACTCTGACATCACTTTATCTCCTTGCTCTTGGAAGGTGATGATGATTAACGCCACAAAAATGTTCACAAAGAAAAAAGGGAAGACAACAAAATACACCACGTAAAAGATAGACATTTCCATTCGGTAGCCAGGGCTGGGACCCTGTTCCTCGTAGGTAGCATCCACCGAGTGCTTCAGCACACTGCAATCAAGCGCAAAGAGAGAGTAAAAGTCAATGAAATCAGTGTGAAGCACCAAGGACACCCTGAGAGCCACTCACTGGCCTTCACTCACATCAAGGGTTTTCCACATATGCTCAGGTCAAACTCACTCCCCATCCCTATGGCTGGGATGAAGTTATCCTTGAGGATATTTTTAAGGAAACCCTTGCTGCTGTCACCATTCTGCAGAATGATGCAGATTTGCTGTGTGCAGATCCACTTATCCCCCTGGCCAAGGGGAGGGGATACAGTCAGATCTGGCTTCTCTGAAGTAAAGGTGGGAGAAGAAAGGGGGTCATGATCTCCAAGTAGGGGAACACAGAGAGGGACTGAAGAAGGGAGAGTGATGCTGCATGTTTTAGCCTTTATTTTATGAAACAGCTGAAAGTGGAGGACAGGGAAGGTCTGCCATGGAGAAACCCCAACCATCATGGCACTCCACCACTTCTGCCATCAGCAGAAACTTGCCAAAATAAAGTCATTTGCTGAACTGCAGATATAGTTCTGGGACTGTCATACCCAGCATCCTTTCAGCACAGGTCACAGAACTCCGCCCCCCCCGTCATTCTCTTCTATTCCTGTGATAAATTAAACACCTGATAAAGGGGTGTAAGTCCAAAAGACTGGAGCGAGGAAGCTACTGACCACTGACCAAGCATCCCTATGCAAGCTTAGAATGTAGAGATAAATGTAGAGCCCTGCCTGCTGATTCAACCAGTAATCACACAAGGGAAAGTAAAAGCTCAGCTGATAAAAGACTGCCCTTGTTTTACAGGTCAGCTGCCATTTATACATCCCCCAGAGTGGTGGAAAGCTGCCATTACCTCCACAATCTCTGACCCTGCCAGACCTGTCTACTCACGTTGGCCACCCTTCGCCTGTGGAGACAGTGAAGAGCGTGAGTAGAGCCCAGAGCACGTTGTCGTAGTGGAACTCATATTTTTTCCATTCCCTGGGCTGTGCCTCCACCTCATCTTTTTCATAATCGAGGTACTGACCCCTAGGGAAAAGAGAGATTCAGACAAATGAGAGCATTAAACCAAATTAGCCATTTCATGTGACTCACTGAAGAGCATCAGAAAGCCCCAGCAGCAGTGTCCCACAGTGTTATATAGTACAGACAAATAAAGAGGAAACCCCTAGGTTTGTAACAGAAGTAAAGGTCATTTTTCAACCCATCCCAAAACATAGGATTTAGACCTGAGGTCTAGAAACAAAAGCAGTTGTAAAAATGGCATTCTGTCATTAGGCAAAGCTAGCAATTAACAGCAATTAACGACCAAATTGTCTGCCCCACAAAAAACCATGCAGCTTGATGGGGAGAAGTGTCTGTCTCCCGTTCCAAAGCAGGATCTAAATGAGTCCTGCTTCGAGGAGCAGCAGGAGCTGGCATCTGCAGAGTTCTCCTCCAAACTAAATTTTTCTGTGATTTTAGAATCATAGAATCATTCAGGTTGGAAAGGACCTCTAAGATCATCAAGTCCAACTTTGAACCCAACACCTCCATGACCACTAGAAACCATGTCCCCAAGTGCCACATCGACTCGCCATCTGAACATCTTCAGGGAGGTGGACTCCACCCACTCCTTGGGAAGTCTGTTCCAATGTGTAACTGCTCTTTCACTAGAGAAGTTTTTCTCAATTTCCCATCAGAACTTCCTGTGGCCCAACTTGTGGCCATTTCCTCTTGCCAGCAGTTCTTTTGGAGAAGAGGCCAACACTGGCCTCCCTACAGCCTCCTTTCAGGGAGCTGTCAAGAGAACGAAGGTCTCCTCTCAGCCTCTTCTTCTTCAGGCTACAATTTCACATTTCCTTCTACAATATAGAGTACAGAATAGAGAACAGAATCTGTTTATTGGAAGGAACAACTGCAGCAACAGCCTCCATGGCTGCTGTGAGCACGTGAGGATGTGCCCTGCACTGCAAGGCAGCAGGAGGTGAGTAACAAGGGCCTGGGCAGCGCTGAGGACATGGGTTGGGTGCCAAGAAAAAAGGCAGGTAAGGGAGAAGGACCTTGTAAGGCAAGTAAAGCATCTTTGCAGTCTGCTGCAAAGGACAAAGCATGATAGGGCTTTTAAGATACTCAAACACTGACCTCTTCTAGCTAATTATGAGCTCTTTAACCAACTCACTTCCGGTTATTTATTCATTATGTTTTTCTCATTTATAGGAATCAAGTCAGCAGGTGGAAAAAGGATTCCCTCCATCCCTTCAAAACCCCTTTACCTTAAAATCACATCTAGCCCTCCCAGGAAAAGGAACCTGCTCTCCTATTTCATTAAACACGGGGGTAAGCATCTGCTAGATCAGAGCCTGGAATGATGCAGCAATTAAAACAAGAAAAAGGAAAGTTTACCTCTGTGCTAGTTGTGCTGAAGCACATTGCTTTTAACTACTGCAGACTCATCAAGCTCAGCAGACACCCAACTGATGCAGCTTTAGGACAGTCAAGGAGCTGCTGCTGCTGAAGGAAAGTCAGGTTCCCCTCTGCCAGCCCCCAGACCTGGCCTTACCTGCAGTCCTTCTCCAGTTCCTTTGACTCGTCAGTGCAGTAGAAGAACCTGCCTTTGAAGAGCTGCACAGCAATGACAGCAAAAATGAACATGAAGAGCATGTAAACAATGAGTATATTGAGGACGTTCTTCAGGGAGTTCACCACGCAGTCAAAGACAGCCTAGGGATGGAGGAAAAGGTGAAGGGGTTGAAAGAAAAGTGCATCTAACATCACAGAATTATTTTAGTTGAAAGAGACCTTTAAGGTCAAGTACAACCATGAATCCAGAGCTGCCAGGTCACTACTAAGCCGTATCCCTCAGCATGGAGGTCTTCTAAATACCTCCATGGATTGTGACTCCACTATGTCCCTGGGCAGCCTGTTCCAATGTTTGACAACCCTTTCAGGGAAGAAAGTTTCTCTAAGGTCCAGTTAAAATCTCCCCTGGTGCAACCTGAGGTCATTTCCTCTTTCTTACTACTTGTTACTTGGGAGAAAAGACTCGCCCCCACCTCACTACAGCCTCCTTCCAGTTGTAGTGAAGCCAAACAACCCCAGCTAACTCAGCTGCACCTCACAAGACTTGTGCTCTAGGCCCTTCAGAATCTCTGTCGGACATGCTGCAGCACCTCAATGTCCTTCTTGTAGTGAGGAGTCCAAAACTGAACTCAGTACTCAAGGTGCAGACTCACAGGTGACAACAGTTGTGTCCTCTCCTGCTGGTCATACTTATTCTAATACAAGCAGGATTCTGTTGGCCTTTTTGGCTATGTGGGCACACTGCTTGCTCATGTTCAGTTGGCTGTTGACCAACACTCCCCAGGTCCTTTTCTAACATGCAGTTTTCCAGCTACAGTTCTCCAAGCCTGTAGTGTTGCATGGGGTTGTTGTCATGAAGGCGCAGGACCCAGCCCTCGGCTTTACTGAACTTTATAAAATTGGCTTTGGCCCATCGATCCAGCCTGTCCTGATAACTCTGCAGACTCTCCTTCCTTCAAGCAGATCAACACACCTGCCCATCTTGGTGTTGTCTGCAAACTTACTGCTCATTTCAAAAGCTGGTGTCAAAAGCACCTTCCACACCGAGGTGCAGTCACTCAAACAGGATAAGTAGAAATCAAGAAGCTGGTTTTAAAATGCTAGTGACATCAGAACTGGTTGACACAGAAATCAAAGACAGTTCAGTCATCTGGGCATCCAGCAGCTAACTAACTACACCTGGGAGTATTTACCCAACAACCCAAGTGTTTGGACCACTGAACTTTCTGGTGCTGCCCATAAAATTTACAAAGACAATCACAGCTTGTTGAGATCAATATTAGCCCTGAGCAAATATTCCTGTGGTCAATTATGAAATGAAAAACATGGTTGTGTGTAATTTACTCCCAGTAGAGAGATAAAAACTCCCCACATATGTTACTCATTGACGTTATTTGAGCTATTTCAATAATCATGAAAATACAGCAGATAAAGACCAACCAAATGCTTTGAATCATGTTTTTCTAATGCAATATCCAAACTAATCTGGTCGGCATCCATAACTTCTGAACTCCCTCCAAATACCTTCAAATACATTTACTATTTGGTTATTAATCACTAATTCTTTGCTACAGGCAATTTTCAGTCTGATTTTAGTCTGAGAAGTTGTCACAGTAATAGAAAGCAAACAGTTACTGCCCAAAGCGCAGGGTTTGTACAACCCTGGGCCCGTTCTTCTGAATGGAAGTAATTCACACAGCTACACTCCTGATGCCACCCACAAACCCCGAATTAAAACCCCGGTGATATCTCTGATCAGCTCATTGATCTTGCTGGTTGTGGCACTGGAGAAAAAAATTGATTAAAAGAATTTTGAAGACAAACCATAGGACTTCTGCTTCACAAAGGTTTCTGATTACTTCTTTAGAAGTGGTAAAATGGCTTGAAAATACAGATGCTTAATGAAAAGCAGGTAGTCAGTGTCCTGCTGTAGGACTGAGATGCTGTTGACTGTTTTATGACCTTAGAGTTGAATATTTTCAACTAATATTTCTAATATTTCCCTAATGTTCCGTGATTCTAGGAATGGAGCAGCCACAACCTCCCTGGGCAGCCTGTTCCAGTGCTTCATCACCCTTACACTGAGGGATGTCTTCCTAATATCCAATGTAAATCTCCCCTCTTCCAGTTTCAGGCCACTGTCTCGTCCTATCACTACAGACCCTTGCAAAAAGCCCTTCTTCAGCCTTCCTGTAGGGTCTCTTCATGTATTGGAATAAAATCACCATTCTTTGAGTGTGGACTGTGGGGAAGGACAAAAGTAAATCTCAGTAATGGCTGACCCTGATGTTTCTGTGCCCCTTTGAGAATAAGGACTGTCAGGCATCACTTCACCACCACAAAAGCACCCAGTGCTTCCTCCCTGTCTTGCACAGAAAAGAGCCTCCGAGCAGTGATGCCACAGTTCTACAGCAGGTATTGAGGAGCTGCCCAGGCTCAGAAATTATTAAATTTTGTAACTCCTTCCATTCTCTGCTTCCAAGGGCTGGCTGCATCTCAAAGCGTGTGTGAAATGGTGTTGAATAAGTAGCCGCAGGCCATTACATTTATTTTACTTTGTATTCTGGAGAGGAAAGGCTACAGCTATAAAACCCTGCACTATATATGCTTTAATAGAAAAGATGAGCAGATTAAAAGTCCTCATAGAGTAGTGACATTTCTCTTTAGACAGACTGTGGCAAATCTTGCAATATTCATGTTAAATTCTCTAGAGAAAGTCAAACACTCCCAAACCTATTTTCTCCTGGATCGTTTTCTAAGAGCATCACACTTATGAACTGTAATTTAATTTACTTCCATTTTTTTCTTCTCTTCTCTTTCTAGAAGTTGAGTTTTAATGCGGATTCACAATCCTTCCTAACATCACACTCAATGTTTGCCAAAGAGAGGAGTGTTTGGCATTTGCCACACATCTGCACGGCTATTTTAATAACTCTGGCAAAGAGATTTACTGCCACAAAATAAAAGGAACAGAAATAACTTAGACTAAGTTTAGTCCATCAGCTGCCACTCAGATTGGCTGCAAACCTCCAAAGCGGGAGAGATTTGTGGTTATTCTCTAACCTTTAGTTTTGGCAGTCGTTTAATGGTCTTCAGTGGCCTCAGGACCCGCAGAACTCGCAGTGATTTGATCGTGTTGATGTCCTTGCCTTTGGTTCCCCTGCAAGTGAGAAAAGGCACAAGAACAAGAGGGAGCAGTTCAGTTCTCAGGGTACTAACTAGACTGTCTGTGGGCACCAGAGTGGCTCTGGATGTGGAACTGCTTTGCAGTTGGTTTTGGGTGCCATCTGCACCATGGGCGCAGGCAGCACTGGTGAGGGCTGCAGAGGAACGTCCACTCAAGACGTTGTTCACCACCCAGGAGGGAGGCTGCAGGCAGGACATGGTCCTTGCAGCGCTCAGCCACGCATACTCCCCAGTCTTCACTTCCCAGCTACTCACTGAGCACCACCCAGGAACTGGTGACCTTCCTGTCCCAACTGCCACCCAGGCAACAGTCCAAGCTGGGGCAGAAACACCTCATGGGAGGCTCAGTTAATTCAACCCAGCTCTAGGCAGGAGAAGTGAGAAAGTCACACTCGGTTCTCCTCCCTCCCAGGCACCTTGGCAAGACTGGAGGGTGTTTCTTCGTGTATTTCTTGCACTTCTCTGGCAGGGACACTGTGTCTAGATGAGCAGTGACCAGAGGGAAGCAGAGCCTCCATAGTAAGGGACAGAGCTCTCCTGGGGCCCAGAGCTGCTCCATGCCTGTACTCTCATCCTTGAGTCTTGGCAGACATGCTACCAAACCCATGCGGGAACATGTAATATGACAGCATATTACATGCCTAGAGCTGTGCTAGGGCAACTTCGCACTCAGGCATGCAGGTGCTGTAAGTCACACTTGGGTTTTAGGTTGTGTTAAAACTGAGTGCAAGACTTGAGACCATTGCTCTTGTTACCATTAACAGGTTTTTAGGGGATGGACAGAGTCCTTTTCTTCGTGCACTTCCAAGACAAATAAAAAAGACAGAGTTACCTCTTCTTGCAACCCAATGGCAAAACAATGACATTCCCCTTCAACTCATGTGAAGTGAAAAATGGGATGAGGATCTTTAACAGAGTTTTACTCATGGCTGTTGGTTTGGGTCTGAGGCTGTCTTGAATTAACACAGGTGTGAATGAATAACATGTTGAACAGATGCTAACTAACCTATTCTATGCTCCTACAGGTTGCTAAACTCTTCTCCCCACAGAAAAGCAGTAGAAACACCAGTAACCAAGAGACCCACAAGATGCATGTGCAGGGAGTGAGCTGCAGAGCTCCCCTCCACCCTAGCAGCCAGCCCTATACTCTGTGCTAAGGGATAAGCACCAAAAGTGGAGGAAGCCACCCAATTTCATGGCTGGCTGACCTTACTCGGCCCTGGAAGAAGGGCAATCTGTCTTCTTCTAAAAGACTAATAACTCAGTACTAATACTGTACTACTCAATGCCAACACTGGCCTGGAATCTGCATCCTAGAAACACTCATTCCTGTCCCATCTCCAGCCTCACAGTCGCTGCAGTTGTCCTGAACTGCAATAAGCAGCAGACACAAGGGATTTTTTTGGAGAGCGGTTCCCCTATGACTTACACATGGAACACAAGTTGCTTTCACAAATGATTTAATACAAACGGAGAAGGGGGAACAGGATGGGGATTTACCTGTCCTCTCCCTCTCTCGTCTTTCAGAGCTGCCTTAGGGACATTTTAATCAGCTGCAGATGGATGCTGACTGCTGGCACAGCTTAAAGCCAGGTGATTGAGCTAATACAGAGTTACAGGACTGACTTAACACCACAAAATAACTACTACATATTCAAAGAAATCCTTTTTTTGATTCTTATTAGAGACTCTTAATCTGGCTGAGATGAAGCAGACACTGCCAACACAGCTCTCACTGGTTTTCTGTCCAGGTTTTAGCAAAACTCAAGATCTGACTGAGCCAGGCTAACTTTCCATACTTGCTTTTAAATCCTCAGCTTCTAGTGAGCAACAATCCTGCTGTGGTCACTGATGCCACATCTTTGTCTCCACAACCTCCAGCAGAGTCCAGACTGGACTCTACCGTTGCCCCAGCAACTTCATCTGATCCTCAGCAATGCCCTGGCTGCAATACAGTTTGTTCACCCTCTTGAGAGGGTCAGTGGCAGGAGGAAAGTAACGTCATAATAGGTTACAGGGAAGGAGATATCTCCTGGCTTGGCCAGCCAGCCTGGCCCCATGGCTTATGGTCACCCAGCACATGCCATCACCTTGACTGTCTCTGCTGCTCCCTTCAATCTCTCCCCTCTGGAAGGCCAAGAAAATTGCCCAGGTTGCTGCTGTGGCAGCCATTTGGGGTTTAGCTAGGTGAGAAAAGAGGGTGAAGAGGTAGGAGCTGAGGAAATTAGAAGTGAGAGAAGAGCAAAGGTGAGAGACTTACAGGACATATGTTGGCAGCAGTAGGGAGAAAGGAGGTGGGATGCCTTGGCCCTGAACTATATTCAATTCTTGATCATTGTGGCCACGTTTCTGGTTTGCTGATTAGCTCACAGAGCCCCATGTTGGGGGATTCATCTCTGGATCACATCAGAGCTCTTCAGAGCCCCAGAGCTGCACAGGCACTGGCAGGCAGCAACTGGACTCATAAACCTCAGCAGACCTTCCCCAGGTTCAAGCAGAACCAGAGATAGAACCACAGAAGACTTCTGCATAGTGTTGTCTAGTGCTTCTGATTCCAGGAGAACTAAACCCCTACTTTCCCTGCTGCCCTGCCTGTGGGCTGAGTAATAACTGCACCAGTGTCACCTCCTGGAACGGAGGTTCAAGACAAGAGTGGAGACACTTCACAGCTCTTACGGAGCTTAGGTCTCACCGGGCTGCTCCAAGCCTGGAGCAGCAACCTCCATGGACTTCATATTTCTAGGAAGGTTAAATGGACCTTCTGGGGACTAGTGAAAAGGTGGGCCATGGCAACTCATCCCTCCAGGGTCTATGAGAGAAGCAGCTGGTTTTTCCTAATGTGGGGACGCATATGTATGGCTGAGCTTATTTCCTGGAGGTGAGGGGCAGACAGCTCCCGTCCAACAAAATTCCCTAACTAAGAAGGGTTGATTTTTATGATTTTGCTTCCTTTCATGCACTTAAGCACTAAAGAGTGTGACCCACTAAAATGTTAATGGGATCTAGGGTCTAAGTCATACAGAAAATACTGAATACTCACACTTATTTCTTGTCACAGGATCCTTTAAGGATCCTGTTGTAGCAGAAGGCTTCTCCAACAGACTCATCCTCTGAACTAGAATGATGCAAACTGCATTTTCATGAAATGGCTTTTCTACAGCTATTCCAGCCTGTCAAATGAACCTTAAGGGCTTGGTTTGATGTTTTTAATGACCCTCTCTACCAATATTGGTTTTTACACCACTCAAATCCAAAGCCAGATGTCCCACAAAATAAAAGGTCCAGATGGAACTAGAATTCAGTTGTAATGTGCACACAAGGACACGCTTGACCAGAATATTTCTCACAACAAAACTAAATGGCTGTGGAAGGACAAGATCTTAGGAGACTGCAGAATAACAACTATGAAACTCAGAATTGCTGTATTAGAACAAACAGGACAAAAACAACCAGCAGAAACCAACTGAATTTAAAAAAAAAATCCAAAGCCAAAACAATTCTAAGAAAAAAAATTGTATTAGGTCAGTTCTGGTTGTTTAGGTCAATTCTTGGGTTTGTTTTCTGAGGCAATCTGCAGCTCATTTATTTAAGACATGACAAATGTTTTTAAATAACTTCATGTGGCCTTTTTTTCCTCCTTTTAATAAATAAAATAGCCTTTAAAAATTAATAGTCCTTTAAAATGGAAGCTTCTTGTTTCTGTCGCTCCTGCCAGCAGCTCTGATTTCATGTAACAGAGGCCTCTCAGAGTCAAGGCATCAAATATTCAGAGCAGGGTGGAGTCAGCACCTTCTGCAACTGCCTGAAATCTTCAAGGCAGAAAGTGAATTCCTCCACTGAGGAGAAAATGGGGCCACAACACTCTGCCCAAGGACAAAACCACCATGTTCCAGGGTCTAAATGATCCTGTTTCCTAGACAGAAGAAGGAAACTGGTATCCAATTTCCTGGATCGCATCAAAGACCTTTCTTTGCTTCCTCTTCAGTGCATTTCTGGATTATCTGCTGCCAACCTGAGCTCATGCCCTGCTTGGAACTGCTGTGTGAGATGATGCAGCTGTGCCTTCCCGCTCTGTTCCCAAAGCAAAGCTACACTGGACTGCACTGACAGCAAAGCTGCCACCTCCTTGCAGATGATTAAATGCAAAGTTTGCTACCTCCTCCTTTCCAAATCACCCCTGCCAACATCTCTAAAAGCTCCCTACACTCTACTTTCATATCAGAGCCTTTACCAACATCTGAGGCTGGAAGCCTCCATCCCCACTAGGTCACTTTGCCCAGACTGCTCAAAATTAGTCCTGAAACTTCCAGCACTGCCTCAAATCTTTTTGGTATAAATATCTCTGCTTCTTGTGGTTCCTGACTCTCTAGTCAAGACACCCTGATCTACTTGACTTTGTGCTCTGCTTCTATCCTCTGCTTACAAAAATTAGGATGGATGAGGATTGATAAGGGAAAATACGTTCCACTGAATAATGAGCAATAAAGGGACAAGGGAGTCGATGCGATGGGTGTAACATGGTTTGTTTCCACAGTGGCAAGTGTGTGCACACACAGTTCACAGGCAAAACAGTGCAGCAAGAGACAGGAATAACATATTACCCCATGAAACTCCTAGAGAGAGATTCCAGCAAGAAGAAGACAAAGAAAGAGCAGAGTCAATGACAAACAGAAACATAAGGCTATACAGTGCTCCCCATGCACATACTGGGATGTGCCGGCAGGTAACCCCATCCCCTGTCCCACACCCATCAACTCATAAAAATAAACAAGCAAGGAAGCAGTGGGTTGGCTCTGCAGCCTTTACCCAAACATCCCCCCGTGGAGCATCAGCACTTCGACTCACAGGCACACAGGGCAAACACCCCTTCAACCTCCTCACTCTTTGGGAGGGAATAACCTCAGCTGGGAAACACCCTTTGCTTTTCCAAAGAGCAGCATGAAATCATGTGCATCTCAGCCACCTTCCAGCTGTTGAGGATGTACAAAGGCAACCTCTTTGCTCCGTCAGCTGTTCCTATCGAGCGAGTACATTTTATACCCGAGGCTGATAAATCTAGATGACAAATTTGCTGGCTGGCTTTGAGCTCCTCTGCTTCTCGTCCCCTAAAGACTCAAACATGTCTCTCTGTTTGTGGCATGTTTATCTCCAGAAAAAAAAGGAAGGAATTTCTCTTTGAAATATATTGCTGGATGGAAGAGAGTGTTTTATTATCATCATCATTACCAGTGTTACTGATGTGTTGAGCATCTCACTGGAGGCCTTGTGTTCAAATTAATTTGTTTTAAACCACAGTCAAGCATAGAACAGCTTCTATGGAGCTACAGGCAAAAGTAGACTGATAGCTGGTGTGAGAGGCTGCGATAGGTCTTATGATCCTTGCAGCAATGACTGATACCATCTCATACACCTAAACAAACACAGGCTGCTGCAATATTCCAGATGGAAGCATTTCAGGGAGCTGTGTCTTCCCTGGGTTTTCAATGACATCTCTATTCAGCAAAAAGTTGGTTCACATCACCCTCTCTGGACACCCCTGAGGTGAAGATCATGTATAGATTAAACCACACCCACTGAGAGGCAACTAAGTCTTCTTGCAGACAGAATCGCAGCATGTTAGGGGTTGGAAAGGACCTTGAGACATCATCTAGTCCAACCCCCTTGCCAGAACTGGTAGCGGCCACATTAAACACATTTCTGCAGTGACTCTGGTGATGAGCAACAGGGCTGTGCTGTTTGCTAGAAAAACCCACTACCAGAACAACAAACACTGCCCAGTTTGTTCTCCAAAAGCCCTTTTTCAGGGTGATCACTACTCAGCAGGCTCGGTGCATCTGTCTGGTTTAGCTATCCAGCAGAGTTGAGCTAAGGACACAACTATCTACCCAAATGGAGCAGCCTGAGACTTGCGAGCATTCATAATTGGGCTAGTGGGATTGGACAGCAAGTCACCTCCTACAGAATGAGCAGATTTCCTGCTCTCAGGTTAGAGCAGAGATACTAAGAGTATTTTCTGAGTTGGATGTCACTACTTGATGCTGCTGAAACACAGGTGTGTGGCAGAGCTTTCAGTCAGAATAAAAATCCCTGCAAAAATTCAAGATTTTTTTTCAAGTCTCAGAAATAGGTTGGACTCACTTTAATCTGGGAGACAGCAGAGAGGCAGGAGGGGTTTATGCATTCGCCTTCTGTAAATCCCTGCTCAGTGCTTACTCATAGAGCATGTAAAAGAGATGCAGCTTGGGGCAGACTATTCTGAAGCACAGTTAGGGCATGTAAAAGTAATTTATTTAGAGGCTGATGAGATTTATTTAGATATTCACAGCCCAATGCAAGCAATAGAAAACCTGAGCACAGAAAGACTCAGGAAGATTAAAAATTATTCATTTTAATCCATAACTTGTCCAAGAGTAAAAAAATCTTGTTCAAAGAGAAGACATTTTAAAGGCAAACCCCAACGTTCGTTCTCACAGCACACAGAGCTGCTGTGAAAGGCTGATGAAATGCCCCTTCTCCCAGCCTGCCTTCTTAACAGAAAATTCTTAATGGGAAAGGGAAAATCTCAGTGACCCACAGACTTGAGAAATATTTGCAAACTAATACTTGTGGCTAATGTAGTTTTATTCTTAATACCTCTCTTTAACTCTGAGGACCTCCATTAATTTGCTAAACTTTTCTTCAGTAAATTTTGCTTAACTCAGTCTGACCACACCCAGTTCTGGAAGATGTTATGGTGATGTATTTCACGTGCAGGGGAGTTAAGCCACTCACATTTCTAGTCAAGTTTAAAAAGCTGCCTGGTCTGGGATCTCAAATTTAGTCAAGCAAGCAAAACTTTCACCAGATCTACTCAGAATGTCCCCTTAAGACCACCTTCCTTACAACAGAGCACTCAGCTCTTCTTTAAAAACTAATTTCAAATGAAGAGGAACAAAGTCTTTAAAAAGGGAAAGGCAGCATCCCTTTGAAAAAACCATATTGGACAAGGTTTGCCTCAAGATCTAAACAATGCTTTGGTGTAGGACTGGGCACAGAAAGCCCAGATCCCAACATCCCCTAAGTGTTGCTTCTGAAGTGGATCAAAAACCATATCAACAGTGCCCACCCAGCTCCTTCTGTCCATCTGCTCCTTGGCCACATGAGCTGAGTGTGTTTCATCCAGTGTTTGCTATGATGAATAGGAGATCTAAAATACAAATCTCACTGACTTAATGTGAAAGGAAGTTTGAAACATCAGAAAAGAAAAAACTCCCGAGTAAAATTTCAGGCTGGCCTCACCAGAAAGCTCCCAGGAAGTTTTTGTGCTGCAAGGAACATGAGCACTTAAGCTACACAATGGATATGGCCTTCTGCCTAAAAATTGCTGCCAATCTAAAATATACAAGACACCCTTCCACAGTTCCTTGACAGAGGTGAATGCTTTCTTTCATCGCTAAGTCGAACACTGCTAATTTCTTCACCTTCTCTAACCATCATGTCACCAAACACGTAAGTGGAGATTGGGCGTGGGCTGCTGAATGTTCACTGTCATTACTCAAGGCTAATTTACCAGAATATTAAACTAGATGAATCCTGTAGCCTATTTCCAGGTCATCTCCTAGAATCTCTCAGGAAATCATTTGCCGTACAATTATTCCATGGCCCACACGGAAAATTTCCTTCCATCACCCATCCAGAGATGGTTCTGAACATCCCCAAGTTCTAAAGAACCTGCGATGCTCTTCCTCTGCTCTCTGCAGAGTCAAATGCTCAAACAAAAAGCTAATCTGCATTTTTAAAAAGCAATTCCTCTGTGTCTGTTGCTCAAAATTCTCTGTGACGTTAGAGAGGCAGACAGAACATTATTTAATGTCATAAATGAAGAGCTGTGATTGAGGGAGGGAGCAATTAGCCTTAGAAGTGAAACTCTCTGGAAAACGAACAAGAAAGGAGGAGGAGAGAGAATTACCAGAGATATACGCACCAGAAATATCCGTGACTCTAGAAATAACAGTATGTAAAGAGTTCACTGAGTTGTCAGCTGACTTCATTGACTGTTTTTTTGTAGTAAGAACAATTTTTAGAACAATTGCCTGAAGACACTGGAGTGCCACAAGCTGTTACAATGGGCCTTTGAAAAGAAGTGGGCCAGGCGGCCACAAAAATCTTGGCTTAACGTTTGAATGAGCAGTGAACGGACTCACCCTGAAGCTGTCAGAGTGTTCAAGAGCCTCTACTACACAAATTTGTGTAGGTTCTTTATCCTTCCCCCCAGCTATGAGACAGTAAAGGGCAGAAACTGAATGTTTCACTGAGAAATGGAGCCTCAATTATCCCTGTGCCAGGGTCCTGTCTCCTCTGCAACTTATTTCTTCAAAATTGGGATATCAAGAGAAATGTACTTACGAGAAGGCAAATGCCACCAAGGCCCCACTGACCACAATGAAGTCCAGGATGTTCCACAGGTCACGGAAGTAGGAGCCAGGGTGGAGTAATAACCCCAAGTCAATCATCTTTGGAGAAAACACATGAGAACAAAGAGTTTTAATAAAACAAATATCAAATCAGTGCCACTGAGGAACAATTGACTCTCCACAAACTCTTCTTCAGGGTTTCACAGCAGCAGACAAACACCCGGATTCTCAGTCAAGCTGCTCATCTCTAAAGGCCACAGAGTTCTATCAGCAAGAATAAATCCTGACTTTATCAAAACTGTGCTTTCTGGAAAGTTCCTGGTCCATCTCTTAACAAAACCTGTCACTCTACTGACTAAAGTAAAAAGATAAATCCTCAGTGCTTTGAAACATGACAGAGCAGGAACTGGTTGCTGTTAATATTCAGCATTAAGGAAAGAGGGAAGAGAGAGAGGTGTCTCAGTAAGGTCTATCAGCCCTGCAGACATCTCTCCACCACACACTCACATTTCTTATCCTCTCACACAACCACAGCTAAGGAAATCCTTCTTGTCTTCCCTAAAACGTGAGGTTAAACAAACCAGGAGAGCCACTACAAAAAGGTATCTCTGGCTACTCCTGGAGTAAACCTTTCATCACCACCAGCAATCCAGGTGCACCTGGGAGATCTGTTGTACTCCACCCTCTTTCTCCAGCTGCCCATAGCAGATGAATGTAAACTGGGAAGAGGAGGTGAACCTTTCTGCTTGGAAAAGTTCTTACCTTGATCACCATCTCGAAGGTAAAGACCCCTGTAAATATATAATCCAAGTATTTCAAAGCCTAAATGGGAAAAAGAAATGCATGTTAGGGGAGGCTGAACACTGAAACAACCTTCTTACAGCACCTGTAAAAGGTCTGTTCTGGCCACGGTCTGTTTGCTGCAGTGGGCAAATACATCCTGATGGGAGATTTTAAAATCATTTACCACAAACATGAATCATCTGATTCAAGCAGCAACATTTTTCCCCCAGTCCTTGCCAAACTGCAGCGTCTGCACTCCGGGGCTGCTTCAGTGCCCCGCACTCCTTGACAGGTTTTGAGAGGCAAAAAAGATGGTTCACACTGAAATATTTTCATATCCTTTCCTAAAGAGCCAGCTTCTGTGTAGCAGCCTGGATGTCTCCTTAGCTGTAGCTGATGACAGTGCTATTATAGATCTTGGGAGAGTAAAGGAGCGATGAAATCCTGTTTGTACAACTGATTCTGTGGTTATTAAGGCTGAGGAAGAGAGGCTGCTCATAGCTGCTTCAGCTTGTTACTGACATGGGGATTTGTGGATCCTCTGGAAAAAGCTAATCTGACCAGATGCAGGAGGCCAGGCCAGGCAATTCCTGCTCTGCCAACTTGTGGTCCAAAGCAATTCACTTCCATAATTAGTTTAAGAGGTGGATAAACAGCCTCCTCAGTACGCGGCTTGGTAAATGCAGCACCAGGCCTTCAAGTACCTACAGATCTGTAATTTCAACACAACTCTGTGGATGAGTTGCATCCTTTCATAGTCAGATAAAAAGCCCTATCTGGTTCAGCTTCCTCAGGCTCTGCTCTGGCAGGAGCCGGGGATCTTAGGACAACGTCAGCCCTGGCTTGCAGCTGGGGAAACCTCTCCCACTGGTAAAGCTTTGTACATTTCTTTGACATAACTCACACCAGCCACACACCAGCCTTTTCTAAGTTCTCAGACACAGATGTCAAGTTACAGCAGACAAAGCAGCAGACAGGGGCAGGAACTGTGATAGTGGAACAAGCTGAGTTGAGCACATTACCAAAGAAAGCTCCAGCTTTGCACTTGCCAGGGCACTAAGTTATCCTGGAGACTGCAAAGGGCACCCCATGTTTATAAATATAGAATCATAGAATCATTAGGTATTGGAAGGGACCTTGAAAGACCATCTATAGTCCAATCCCCCTGACACAGAAGGATCACTTCACTGGAGAAGTTACAGAATCAGAATCACTCTGGGTTGGAAGGGACCACCTGATCATCCAGTTCTGACACCCCACCCTAGACCAGGCTTGCCAGAGCCTCATCCAGCCTGGCCTTAAACACCTCCAGGGATGGGGCCCCAACCACCTCCCTGGGCAACCCATTCCAGGCTCTCACCACTCTCACGGTGAAGAACTTCCTCCTCATATCCAATCTAAATCTACCCATCTCCAGCTTTGCTCCATTCCCCCTAGTCCTGTGGCTACCCGCCATCCTAAATAGTCCCTCCCCAGCCTTTTTGTAGGCCCATCTCAGATACTGAGATGGTGGCCACAATAAGGTCACCTCATTGCTTCACGTGTGATGCAGGATAACATCTGTGTTTGGCTGTAATGGAGTTGATGAAGGGATGAACAAAGCTCTGCCTCAGGTTGTGCACTCTGTAAGAGCCAATATTCCTACACTACTTCATAGAACTAACTCTACAAGGAGAATCCATCACTTGTAATTAATTTAAAATAAGGGTGTTTGTGCTGTAGTCACTGAAAACCTGCTCTTGTTTCTAAGTACTGAAGGTGTCTTTGCCCTTTGATTTGAAGGACCGGATAATAGACGCTGGCCCCAAGGGGAATTACTCGCGGTTTATGAACCACAGTTGTAACCCAAACTGTGAGACGCAGAAGTGGACGGTGAATGGAGACATCAGAGTGGGACTGTTTGCACTCTGTGATATTCCTGCAGGTAAAAGATGGCCCCACTCTGCACAGACACTCCTGTCCTGCAAGGGACGAGGTCCGCAGTCAAACGTGGTTTTTCCTCTCAAGTTAGCACATTGGTAGGAGCTCTGCAGTCTGCTGGAGACAAACATTCGACTTCCAGTTTTCACGAGGATCTTAGGTAGAAATAATTTGATGCTGAAAGCTGCTGAGCCCAGTGTCATGGAAACCCCACAGTGCTGATGCTTTCACCAGCTGGTCTGGAGCAGTGTTACTGTCCCATGTGAAGTGTGTGTCCTGCTAGCTGGGTTGGGGTGATAGTGCAGCTGCTGCTCAGGGTTGAGCTGGGTAGAATTTGGTACTGGCAGAGGTTCTAAAGCCAGCGCTGTGTTCCAAGCTGTCCTTGTTAACACACAACCACTGCCACATCACACAGCACTAAGAAAGTGTCCTTGCCACAAGCCCCTCTCTGCTCCGTGCTGTATGTGAGGTGCTTTTCTTTATCTTCTAGGGATGGAGTTAACATTTAATTATAACTTGGATTGCCTGGGCAACGGTAGGACCGAATGTCATTGCGGAGCAGAAAACTGCAGCGGATTCCTAGGAGTGCGCCCAAAGGTACAGGGGTGGAAATTGAGGCTTCTCTTCCCGAATCTTGAGATCCAGTGAGAGCCCAGCGAAGACGGGCTTTTGGTGTATTTACCTGTTCACTTGTTGTAATGCTTTTCCCTCTTGAAAGGCTCTAAAGGGTTTGCAGTGATGCCCTATAGTGCTGTGGTGTTTAGGATGAAGTTAACTTGGGCAACTGTGTTAATTCAGATGCACGGGGGTGGGCTCTTAGAGCTGGAAACCCTTTTTGAGGGGATTTAATTCAGGTATCATTTGTGCAGAGCCTACCCCAGGGTAGATGAAGCGGATTCTAATGACAGGGCTGTATCGAGTGACCGTGTGCTCTGCTCTTTGTGATTGCCAGACAGCATTTGCAACGGCAAATGAAGAGAAGGTGAAGAACGCGAAATTAAAGCAGAAGAAGCGGAAGATAAAAACGGAGCAGAAGCAGATGCATGAGGACAACTGTTTCCAGTGTGGAGATGGGGGAGAACTGGTCATGTGTGACAAAAAGGACTGTCCCAAAGCATACCACCTCCTATGCCTTAACCTGACCCAACCACCCTTCGGTAAGAGCAGTCCTGTGTCTTCCCCACCAGGGTTTTGGCTTCTGCTGGGCAGGGCTTACACGACAGCAAGACTTCTGCAACCCTGGCAGGAATAAAACTTTATTTTTCACTAAAGTTGAGCTTCCAAAAGAACCCGATCAGATTCTCCATGGGTGATATTCAGCATGTGCTGAGCTGTGTTGTAATGAAAGCAAAATAATTCATTGAAAATCACAAATCCTACCTGCAAAGCAGCCTGTTCTAGATTTTCTTTGGCCAGTATTTTCTGTCCATAAATATTTTTGGACTATCCAATCAAGTGATGTCTGTTAGTTTTGGAACCTGTGTCATGTGAGCAGTAGCTGAGGGAGCTGGGGTTGTTTAGCCTGGAGGAGAAGAAATTGAGGGAAGACCTTGCTCCCTACAACTACTTAAAAGGAGGTTGTAGAGAGGCAAGGGTTAGTCTGTTCTCTCTAGTGGCCAGTGATAGGATGAGGGGAAATGGCCTGAAGCTGCACCAGGGGGAGGTTCAGGTTGGATGTCAGGAGGTGTTTCTTTCCTGGCACTGGAACAGCCTGCCCAGGGAGAGGGTTGAGTCCCAATCCCTGGAGGTTTTGAGAGGGGTAGGTGTTGCACTGGGGGACAGGGTTTAGTGGTGGTGATAGGGCTGGGAAAAGGTTGGATTCAGTGATCTTGAAGGTCTCTTCACGCCAAAACTGTTCTGTGACTCTGTGATTCCTGATCCTCTTGGGGTCTGAGCTGAGTGCAGAGGATACATTTACCTTACAAATACCCAACCCCAAAGCTCTGCTTAGTGACACTGTGCCTAAAGCGTGGCTTAAGAACAGTTTCCAGTTGGAGTCCTGTAAAGGAGAAGCAGAAGTAGTGACTTCAGTCAGCTGGTTTGTCTGAAATTCCTTCGCACTCACCAAAGCAGTTACAGGGTGGAGGGAAAGGCTGGTGCTGTCCCCAAAGTCACTAATTTCAGTTCCTGTCTCTCTCTCCCCTCCCTTCCCCTCCCTCAGGAAAGTGGGAATGTCCGTGGCATCAGTGTGACGTCTGTAGCAACCCTGCGGTTTCCTTCTGTGAGTTTTGCCCTCATTCGTTCTGTAAAGATCACGAGAAGGGAGCCCTGGTGGCCTCGGCGCTGGATGGGCGGCTCTGCTGCTCCGCCCATGACCCCAAATCTCCTGTGGCACCTGAGTACTGGAGCAAGATCAAGTGCAAATTGGAATCACAGAACCCTGCGGAAGACGCAAAAGAGTGAATTTGGTTTCAAAACCAACAAGGGGAGGGGAGAAGAGGGGCAAACAGGTGATGAACCTGAAGAAACTGCTACGACACATTCAGTCTTCGTCATCGGAGCCGTCGCATGTGAACTGGGAGCGGGATCATTTTAATCTTAGCAAGCAGGAGGTGTTTGGGGTTTTACTGTTCGGTCTTTCTTTTGCCCTTGAATGTGCTACAGCAGCTCTTACTGTTGGAAACCAGAAACATCTCGGCCTTCAAAGAAAAAACAAACGTAGACCTTTTTGACAGTGAAAAAGAATATTCTCTTTAAAAATAAGTTTGTCGAGTGTAGAAAGCAAAGCATAGTGACATATTTATTTATTTAATTCGTAAAGGGTGTTGAAGACCTGGTTCTGGTCAGTCATCGTGTCTTTTTAAAAACAGAAGCAGCAAAGCCAGCGTAACTGTTGTGTCTGCTTAAAGAAAGGAGCAGAGCACGTCCCCACTCTGTAGCGTCAAGGTGCCCTAAGGACAGAGGTGGGTTTCAGACCAGGTGGACCCTGCAATACCTCTACTCGAGCTGTTGTTCTGAAAGGTGTTTGGAGAGAGAAGGCAGGTTGTAGATGTGATAATTCATGGATCTTGTTGTGAAGCTTTTCCTGTGAGAACTCAGGTGTTTGGGTTTGTTGGAAGTGCTTGTTCAAGGAGGAAGAAGAGATGGTGGTTCCTTGCTCAGAGCAGTAATCAGTGTTTGCAGACAGGCAAATTCAGAAAGAGCTTGTATTGCACAGTGGTCGTTTCTTTACAGACCTTCAGTGTTCGGAGCCGCCTGACCCCTGTGTGTGCGTGTTTGGCTTGAAGGGTTAGATTTTATTTTAGTTCATTTTTTTGCTGAGAGAGATCTTCTGACTTTAACCTTTGCTGTTAATGGAGCTAAACAATCTCAGCACTTCCTCAAGGAACAGGGTATTCCATGTCTGGTAACAGACCCTTCTCAGAGCAGCCAGCTTCCACCTCAGAGACCGTTCTCTCTTCCGTTACCTGTAATCAGTAGAGAGAAGGCTCCTTCCATGAGGTTTTGGAAGTGGCTTAGGTAGGCTCCTGCTCTGGATTTCCTTTTGCAGACCTCTCCATTTCTGGTGCACGGAGCCATGGGGTGGGGGGCTTGTTCCCCAGGTGAACCTTCTGCCCCAGCCTGCTGTCCAAGGCGCTGTGTGTCCCCCCTGCCCCGGCCATAGTTCCAGCATCTTCACACTTGGATTCTGGTGGTTTTGCTAGTGGGAATTGGAAATAATTACAAACAAAAAGGTGATCCTGCACTGGCAGGGGGATTGGACTAGATGATCTTTGAGGTCCTTTCCAATCCTTAATGTTCTGTGATTCTGTGTGACTGACCTGCTGGAGAACAGTGTTGGGGGTCCTGGTGGCCAGCAGGATGGCCAAGAGCCAACAATGTGCCCTTGTGGCCAAGAAGGCAAATGTCATCCTGGATTAGAAAATTTAAGGGGCTGCCCAAGGGGGTTGTGGAATCTTGTCCTGAGATGTTTAAAACCCATCTGGCCACGGTCCTGTGTGACTGGATCTAGAGGATCCTGCTGTGTCAGGGGAATTGGACTGGATGATCTTTCGAGGTCCCTTCCAATCCTTCCAATCTCATAGAAATTTGCCCTCGTTTTGTTTTCAACCTGATAAAAATCTTCCAAGGAAACTTTGGAGGACCAACTCTCTAAGGAAATCCCCATTACCAGTCCTCAAATATGCATCGACAGCTGGTAAGACTGTCACGGCAGCAAAGTTTAGAGAGAAGCAGCAGATGAAGGAGATACAAAAGATGAAGAAAAAAGTGAGTAAGGAACTCATTAAGGAAGGACCCACTGACGTGGTCTTTGAAATGCCAGCTGAAGAGAAGCCACTGGAAATTCAGCTCCTGAAACCAGAAACAAAGCCAGTAGTTAAAGACAGAAGAAGCCCCGTAAAATTCAGAAGCAGCAGCGAAAACTGCTCTTCAGGACTGAAATATCAACACAAACGTTACAAGGAATGAAGGTTGTTTGCTGTGAAACGAAAGGGGCTTTTTTCTTTTTTGAAAGCAGCCTGACAGAAAAGGACCTGGCGGGTCTAACTGACAGGAGGCTGAATCAGAGCCAGCAGGGTGAGCAGGTGACCAAGAAGGCCAATGGCATCCTGGCTTGGATGAGCAACTGTGTGTCCAGTAGCAGTAGGGAGGGGACTGTCCCCCTGGACTCAGCACTGGGGAAGCCCCACCTTGAGTACTGGGTCCAGTGTTGGGCACCTCAGTACAAGGGAGACATCGAGGGGCTGGAGCGAGGGCAGAGGAGGGCAACAAAGCTGGGGAAGGGCCTGGAGAATCAGTCTGATGAGGAGACATGGAGAGAGTTGGCGCTGTTTAGTTTGAGGAAGAGGAGGCTGAGGGGAGACCCCATCGCTCTCTACAACTACCTGAAAGGACACTGTAGAGATGTTGGTGCTGGTCTCTTCTCACAGGTCATTAAGGACAGAAGCAGGGGGAAGGGCTACCACCAGAGAGTCCTGAGGACTCCAAAGAGTGGTGTAAGGGTCAGTCAGAATTGCCTCAACATAGTCATCGTGGACTTGGACAATAAAGATACAGAAGTGGCCACTAAGGTACAAGAAGGTACCCCAAACTGATCAAACCATGGTAGCAGAAAGAGCCAGGAACACCTGCGTCACACAACTGACTGCGTGGGGCTATTTCCTCACTATCTGGCGTGGAATGGATAACGTCAGACTGTCAAGGAAGATCGATCGCTAAGGGCCACCTTGACAGCTGTGAAGAAATCCATGAAGACTTCAGGGAGACTTTGCTCACTATAACACCAAAACACACCTTCTGGCCAAAAGCCATTGCCCCCAGGGAGACCCTCCTCTTTGCACCCCAGCTTGAGAAGGCAGAGCTCTAGAGACTGGCAAGCAAAGGCTGTAGCTTGGCATAAAAGATGGCTCCTTAGCGACCACACAGGGTGCAGAGCCAAGAGCACGGCGCAGCAAGTAGTGCACAGCACGCCTGGCTCTGGAATTGGAGGGACAAATAAATGATGATGGGGATGAAGGTCCATCAGGGGAGTCACCCAGGGCTAGCCAGTCTCCCCCATGCATTAAGACTTGTTCAAAAAAGAAAAAAAGGAGGGTAGTTGTAATTGGTGACTCCCTTCTCAGAGGAACTGAGGGCCCCATATGCTGGCCAGACCCACACCACAGGGAAGTCTGCTGCCTCCCTGGGGCCAGGGTCAGAGATATTACTAGGAAACTACCTAGT